>WNHD01000878.1:0-23657 GCA_011057455.1 Ganaspis sp. Gsp50
TTTTTTTCTCTAGGTTTCTTCACTTAAATGATTATTTTAGACTATATTGAGGTTTATTATTTTCATTTTTGTCAATTTTAATTTGTCTAAACAACTTATTTTTCATATTTATTTTAACTAATATTAACCAAATCTTTAAAAAATGCAGTCTTTTTGTAATTTTGCAACTTTTAGACTTATTGTAACAAATAAAAATTTATTAATAAAAATTAGTTTACTAATTGTTTATAAAAATTTATTATTTCTATGGGGTCTTTCCATGTCAAAAAACAGTAAATCTGCAAGTAGTATTTAAATTTAAATGTCACTTGGTGACATAGTTTTATATTAGAGGTAATTCGAACCCAAAGGAGTTTACAAAATATTAAAAATTGTGGGAGATAGATACCGTGGAAGTCCCAGTTTCCGTCCACTTTAATTTTGATTATAACTTTCGTAGTTAATTTATTTGGTTCAATGTTTTTACGTAAACCAACTTAAATAATTATAAGATAACGATAATACAATAATTTAATAAGTTAATTTGTATTATAATAAGGGAAATTTGTAAAAGTGGACGAAAACTGTGACTTCCACGGTATTTTAAAATATTTTGAAGTATTATGAAGTCTTCTAAAATATTTTGAATTAGTCGGAAGTATTTTGAAATATTTCAAAGACCTTTTAAGCATTATTGAATATTTGGAAGTAATTTAAAGTAGTTTGAAGTATTTTGTAGTTTTAAGTGATTGGAAATATTTTAAAGCATTCTAAGTATTTTTAAATATATTGAAGTATTTTCGAGTTTTTCTGTAAAACATTATTAATTTTGGTAAAGCGTAATACACATCATAAAGTAAAGAAATTAAATAAAAAAAAATTCCATGATAGAAATGAAAATCCCCTGAGATTTCCATGATTCCATGAGGAATAATGAAATTCCATGAGAATTCCATATTTTCCATGTTTCTCAGAGTTGTAGAAACTCTGTAATAATGGTTTTTAATTATAATGATTTTTAATAATAATTTTTAATCAATAGTGAGAGTGTAGAAAAAACTTCCTCTATGAGGAATCAAGAGATAAATCATCTAAAAATATCGATGATTGTAATGTAAAGAAAATGAAGGTGAAAATAGAAACACTTCTAATTAGGAAATAAATAATACCGTTTGGCCACTCCACTGATTCATGGAAGAGTTGTTTGAAATTTGATCCATCCATGTTGGCACGATTAACTGACGCATTACCGGGAGCCCAATCCGTCCAGAAGATGTATCCTTTAGCAGGATGCACAGCGATTCCTCTTGGTTTCTGCAAGTTATTTGGTCCTAAAATGGTCCTTCTCATTCTACCCATTGAATTCAAGTCAGTTCTTATAATTTGAATCCTCATTTTTACACCGTCCACAAAATAAAGTACGTTTGAAACCCAATCTAGAGCCATTCCTTCGATAGAACTAAGATCTGTTTCAACTAGAATTTCAGGGTAACTTAAACCATTCGTTAAGCATTGTCTTCCAATCGTGTCATTTACAATATCTGCCCAATACAAGCAATTATTTCGCATATCGAATTCAATAGCAATGACATTCTTCAAGCCGTGAACTGGCAACTTCTCCAACTTTTGTGTCTTCAAATCAATTCTAGAAATATGTTCTCGTTGAGCAACTAGTAAAAATTCTCCTAATTCTGCCATTGGACATGGTAACTGCAAATAGTAAATATTCGTAATTATAGATTTGAAGTTCTTTGGCTTTAAGGTAATAAATAATTTGGCAAATTAACAATAAAATAATTCAAACAATAAAATAATTCAAAACAGTAAAATAATCCAAACAATAAAATAACTCAAAACAGTAAAAAATAAAATAACAATAAAATAACCAAGAAACTTAAGTTTTTATTCCAATAATTTAAATTTTACCTGATCTGGTTCGTACAAGCTGGCACGACCACCTGTGCAGTCATCGTTAGCAATTTTAATATACCCTTTCGTGCGATTATAGAAAGTTCCAGGTGGACAAACATCCGGAATTTTATAAGGATTATAATCGGACGTTTTATTGCGAATACAACGATAAGAAAGTGAAGATTGATTAGTGTCTCGCACAAATCCAAAGTCACACTGATAATCATTAGCGTCGCAAGGGCATGTGTCAATTTTAACAGGTCTGTCATAATTCACTCCAATATAACATTGAATAGATGATGCTCTCCTCTGATAAATTTCCTTTCTCCCAAGAACACAAGTCGACAATGATTCCCTCGGAGTCGCTGGACTCCAGAATTTGAAATCACTTTCCTCGCAAACTTTCGGGAACGCTTTACGTAAATTAATCTTAATAATCAACCACTGATGATGTCCAACACCCGAGCCAAACATGGTAAAAGTAGTAGTATTTTCTCCAGGTTCCGTCATCAGTCCATAAATTCGCAACAAATCGTCGGTAAATTCGTAAGACTGCCAACTCTCGCCTTCATTTGTGGAATAGAATATTTCTCGCGTTTCACCTCGAGATTTAAAATATTTCACAGCCACCAAAACACCACCATGATCTCCCATATTGAAGAAATAATAATCCTCTAGGACTTGTTTCCAAGTGAGGCCCGCATCCTTTGAAATATAAAGTGCTGGATGTCCTTTCACGCTGTTGCCAACGACACCAGTTGCCATTATAATTCCAGGTGCAGACTTTGAGCTCATTATTGGCACTGATCTTGTAACTGGATATAGCGATGAAAACTTCTGACCAAGATGTAGCGAGCAATTCTTGGGACAATGAAGATAATATCCTTTGTAATTATACTGCGGCGGGTTAATAAGACCCCAGGTAACTCCGTGATCAAACGTAATCAACGATATCAAGTGTTCTGGACCAATACTGACCGACTTTGGAGCACCTTTAATTTGAGAAGCGATGTAAATTCCACGCAGGCCTTCGACTTTGTACAGATCAGTAAAAACTTCATCAACGATCTCACTGAAATAATCAATAATCAAATATGCGTTATTTTAAATATCCAATTCATAGCCATTAAAAATTAACAATAAAACTTGACAATTAACAAAATTAACAATTGAGAATAAAAATTTACAATTAATAATTCAAAAAACAATAAAGTTTAAAAAATTATTCATGATTGAAAATCTTGAATTTGTACATTTTAACGTAATTAAATAATTAGATGATCATTTTGTTTGGAACCAGTAATTAAATACTGTAATAGTATAAATAAATAAATAATAATAATAATAATAAATAGTAATAATGGTTTAAAAAGTAATTTTCTAAAATTGTTGAAAATTAATCTAGAACATTTTAAACATACTTCAACCAGCTGCCTTTCCAAGTAGTGTTCGGGAAAAATGTAAGAATTCCTTCGAGAGATAATACAAAAGTCGCTTGACGATTATCAACCATTTCCGAAATATAAAGATTAACCAGGATATCACTGTGCGCGACTGCTATAAAAATACGATTATGTGAAACATCAGCAATGTGAAAATCGCGAGCAGGTAAACCTTTGTCAAACTGTGCTTTGACAAAATCCTGATTTTTGAACGAAACGTAGAGATCCAAGAAAGACTTTCCAGGTCCATACCCTTCTCCCTAGAATTATAAAAAACACTTTTAATTAATTACATTCATGACAATAATATCTGGGTGTCTACTAATTTTGTCCAATAAAATATGTCAATTTCGTCCAACAAAATATGTCCAGGAAGTTAGAAACGCCATTTTGTTTTTTCAAAAAAACGAAAACTGTACCAAATTGTGTTAGATTTATGCTTTTTTATGCCACAAACCATTTTTTGAAAAAATAAAAATTTGACCCAAAAAATAAAAAAAATCAATTTTTGCACGAGAAACGCCATTTTATCAAAATAAAAAAAACGAAGTTGTGCTAATTACTATTAAACACCTACAAAAATGTGCTTCAATCCGAATTTAAAAATTATTTATATTTTTCAAAAAAATTAAAAATTTTAAAATTTTAAAAAAGTTTCAAAATTTTTTAAAACTCAAGATTTTGAAAAAGTTAAAGTTGTGCTGAATTGTGCTAGCCTAGCCAAACGAAAAATTCTTATGCAACTTTTCCGTAAAATAATTGTTTATTGCAAAAAATCAAAAGTTCTTAAAATTTCTAACCATCAATTTTCGAAACTCAAAATTTAGAAAAGTTGTTGCTGCTTTTGTATTGCTTGTTAAAGATAAATTCGTTAGTTTGTATTTTTAGTTCTTATTTTGTAAAAATGGTTTAAAACATTGATTCTTTTTTTTAGTTTTTCCTTGGTTTGGAATTAGCGCAACTTAATGGTATATATGTGTACGTCCGCATGAAAAGGACCCATTTTGTCGGTTTTATTTTAGGAGATATTCGCAATTTTCTAAAAAAATTCAAATTTTCGATTATTTTTATTGCTGAAAAACAAAATATAAAATGTGCTCTTTCGAATCATGTATTTATTATAACTTTGTTGTAATTAAAAACCATTTCTTTTCCAGTCGATTCTGAACATTAAAAATAAATGATATATAAACATATTTTATTTTATAAAATAGTAAAATTATGTAATTGTTTAGAACATAAAGAATTCTACATTGATAACTGAAATTGTCAAATATATATTAAAAAGGAAGATTTTATTACTACAGTGCCTACAGTAATCTTTAATTATTAAAGCAAAAACTTTTTATGACAACAAATAGATTGACAAACCAGCAAATATGAAAATATCCTATTTTTTGTTTTCGAGATATAAATTAATTAATTAACAAGCATTAGTAAGAATTGCAATTATTTTGCAACAAATGAACATTGAGTTATTCCAATTGCATTATTTTAAAGCTTATGAAAATCTGCATCCAACAAACCCAAACACTATGCATTTTGATGATCAAAAAGATTGATTAACAATTAATCAATTTGATTTTTGCAATAAATAATTATTCTACGAAAAAGTTGCATAAGAGTTTTTTGTTGTGCTAGGCTAGCACAATTTAGCACAACTTTGACTTTTTCAAAATTTTGAATTTTGAAAATTGATGGTCAGAAATTTTAAGAACTTTTGATTTTTTGCAATAAATAATTATTTTACGGAAAAGTTGCATAAGAGTTTTTCGTTGGGCTAGGCTAGCACAATTCAGCACAACTTTAACTTTTTCAAAATCTTGAGTTTTAAAAAATGTTGAAACTTTTTTAAAATTTAAAAATTTTTAATTTTCTTGAAAAATATAAATAATTTTCAAATTCGGATTGAAGCACATTTTTGTAGGTGTTTAATAGTAATTAGCACAACTTCGTTTTTTTTATTTGGATAAAATGGCGTTTCTCGTGCAAAAATTGATTTTTTTGATTTTTTGGGTCAAATTTTTATTTTTTCAAAAAATGGTTTGTGGCACAAAAAAGCACAAATCTAGCACAATTTGGCACAGTTTTTGTTTTTTTGAAAAAACAAAATGGCGTTTCTAACTTCCTGGACATCAACAAAATTCCCCGTCATTTCCCGGTCTCTTTTTAATTTTTTCCCGGTTCATTTTCGGTTGTTAAAACTGAATTATTTAAAATGTAAACATACATTTTTATCTACAAAGAATAATTTTTTCCCATTTTAAAATATTACTTTCATTTTACACAAATAATTTTTTTTAACTTACTTTATTCTTTCTTTAAAATATATTTAAAATATATATTACTTATTTAAAATATATTTAAAATATATTTTACATATAAATTTGATTCTTAACGTAAATATAACTTTTTTAAAACATTACATATAATAATTTTATTTATAAACAGAAAAAAAAGAACCTGAAGTTTTTAAAAATTTCCGGGTTTGGTAAAAAATTCCCGGCTATTTCCCGGTTAAAAAAAATTCCGGCTATTTCTCGGTTTTCCCGGTTAGTAGATACCCTGTAATATGCATCTAATTGCCATATATCTTTAATTAGTTAATTTCGCCCTTTTTAATTAATTTCGCCATCTTAAACTAATTTATTGTAATACCTCGAATTACTTTATTTCCCTTTTTTCAGAGTTCAGCTGCATTAACGATTTAATAATTTATGTGCATTAATCTACAAACACTGTTTCTTTTTTTTTTTTTTTGACAAAACTTGAAATAAAAAAAAGATTAGAGTGATATTATTTGGAAATAAAAAAATGAGAAAATAGAATATTCCTACCGATCGAGTTTTCTTTGTAGCAAACATGTAGTCTCCCCTAATTTGGAAATCTTCCACTCCAGTGATCACTCGTGAATAGTTTCGATTAGTCCAATTTGTAACGGTACCTAAATTGACCACAGCATTTCGTCCCAAACCTTCCCCGCGTTCAATTATCAGGGATTTTGGACGCTCAGATGTCCAGTAAAAGGCTTTCACATATTCATGAACCACGGTCCAAGTGTTTCCCATATCTTTTGTCAACCAAAGCTGTTAAACAAACCAAATATTTAAACATTCGAAAAAATACAAATAATACAGATAATACGAATACAAACAATAAAAACAATAAAAACAATACAAATAATACAAACAATAAAAACAATACAAATAATACAATCAATAAAAACAATACAAATAATACAAATAATAAAAACAATACAAATAATATAAACAATATAAACAATACGAACAATACAATACAATACAATACGAAATAATAAAAATAATATATTTCAATTTGGAAATTTAACTTACAATTAAATTAATTAATTAAACTAAAACTAAATAATTACTAAATGAAATTAAATAAATGTTGTACCATTTAAAACTTCTCCAGAACAGTTTTAAAAAATTTTCTCTTTTAAAAAACTTTAATATACCTTGCGTTTAGGGTCGACTTTATCAAAAACCAAAAAGTAATAATGTTCATCGTCGAAAGCAACTTCACTGGGTGTAAAATGAACCGGTATTCTTGTAATATTTAGTCCAGAGTCACGAGTTATAAAAATTAATTTATTCGTGCTGTCTGTAAATACACACTGAAATAAAAGAAATTTAATTAAATATTTAAAATGTTATTTTTAAGTAAAAAGAAATTTAGATTAGATTTATTCTTCTTTAGTGTTACAAAATGTTTTTCACTGATACTCCTGCCCTTATTTCTAAAATAATTTTTATATGCAACCATAAACAGTACCATTTAACTTATAAATATATTTTTAAGTAAAAATATTTGACATATTTTTACTTCAATTAGGTAATAAATTTTACATTTCTGTTTTCTTTATTACAAACGAAAATTAATTACACGGAAAATACGTACCAATTCGTTAAAAGTTGGGTGATTGTAAAATTTATCCACACTTGCGTAGCTAGCATTTTGATCGTCTGATATTTTAAACTTTTCTGTTTTGTTATCGAATGAATCGCCATAATCGTAGCTTATGTAAACAGCACTAGGATGACTTAGAGTAACATTTTTATTGTTCTTATTTGATTGTGAAATACTATCTCGGGCAAGACATATTATAATACTGGACCCTTCACCGACCCAATGAACCATCAGCTGTTGATGCGAATCATTGAGTGCGTTCACCTAGAAAAAATTAATGTCAATTTAAAATAGCATTCAAATTAATTTAATATCAATGTTTCAATTTCTCTTCCTCAACGAAATTAACGCTCATTTAACTATGCTATATAATTATCTACATTATTTTATTATGTATACTTAAATAGACTTTTATTACATTGCATTTCAAACTGTCAGTCCAATGTTTTATATTTAATTCTCCTCTATTAAATACTCTTCTAATAAATTATTTTCCATTAAATTCTTTTTTGTTAAATTATTTTCCATTAAATTCGTTTCTGTTAACTTATTTTCCATTAAATTCTTTTCTGTTAACTTATTGTCCATGAAATTCTTTTCTGTTAAATTATTTTCCATTAAATTCTTTTCTGTTAAATTATTCTCCATTAAATTATTTTTTGTCAAATACGGATATAAAAAATTGAAATATTTCAATTTTTGAGAGCATTAGGTTATCTAAGAAAAGAAGCAAAATATTCTAAAAATACAATTAACGTTTGTGGACAAAATTCTCTATTTGTTTAGTTTGATAAAGAAAAGTTGTAAAAACGTAATTTATAGAAATCTGAAAAGGTACACAAAGAAATAAACTATAATATACAATTATCTACATTATTTTTCTTGAAATAATTTTAAAGTTGACGTATAGGTATAATACGGTTTTTGGAGTTGATATTAATAAAGAAAAAACATTTTATTTGGTGAGGCTGCATTTGTTAAAACAAAAAAAAATTGAGTAACAAAGTACACTTTTATATTGAAGACAGTTCTTATCATGACGAAAGGCTTATCTCTATATATGTACTTAAATATCCTAACAACTTTAAAAGAGAGCGAAGTGAATCATAGAGCTTTTGTGGTGACTGAAATGTGTAGTTATTTGTATGTTTTAGTTTTAATGTACAAATACGTGAAATGTAAATGTGTAGCCTCGGTGAGATGAGTAATTTTTAATAATATGATATGCTTTATTATTACCAATAATTATTGTTCGAATCTCTGGAAAATTCTGAAGAATTTATCTCAGAAAAGAATATCAATATTACTTACTCAAAATATCAACATTCAATTTTATTTAATAAATATATTTTTTTATATACATCTTGAATTACATTTTTTAAGATCACAATTAAAAAATAATATTGAAACATTATCACAAACGATTCAAAATGTTTTGTAAATATTATTATTGTTATGAATAAGAATTTACAATATAATAATAAATAATAATAGTTATTATTATATTAACAATAATAATTAAATATTAAGTTAATATTATTAAAATTTCGAAAAACTATTATTTCTAGAATACTAATCGTGCTGAAAGTTTTTGGAAATTATTCAAAAATTGCAGTAAAAATAAATTCTACATTTCCACAAATACATTGTTTTTCAATCCTTTGTAAAAAAAATAAAGAGACACCTAAGAGAGAAAGATTTTTCAAAACAAGGTCTTTCCAATGACACTGGCATATTTTATCAGCCGGTTATCACAGCTGCCTTACCTCTTAGTTTATTTTGTTCATGTTTAATATAATCTGGTATCATTTAAATGTAAATGTAATGATAAACTGTAGAAGATACAAGGATAATTAACTTCAAGCTCAATTTAATCCGTAGATTATTGCACTTTTTACAAGGACTACTTTCAAATGGTACCAGATGTTACCAGAAAGTAAGATAGTGGTTTCAAAGAGATATGAAGCTGCGTTAACAAAATTTTAAAAACATACAGAAATTTAAGTGACTAATGCAATTCCGGAAAATACATTATTAATCATTCATTCATTTATCAGAATTAAGCTTCAAATTACAAGATTAATCCTTTTTTTTCATTATAACTGAAGAAAGAAAATGGTCGTAAATTCCTGGAATCTAATTTTCTGGATTGTTTAACAGCTATTTTTCTCTCTTGACATATTTCTTTCAAAGTTATGAATAACTGGTTGAATTTTTTATAAAGTATGTTAAATTTAGGAATTAAGATTATAAGATTATGGAATTATATTTACATTAAAAATGATAAATTAATTATAAATTACAGAATATTTATTTTAAATAAAATGTCAGCAATGTATTTTGATAATGATAAATACAATATTGATATTTGGATAAATACAACTTTTGCAAACAAGACATGTCTTGAGTTACTTTCAGAAATAAATTCCGCTGCAAGAATATGATACTATACTTGATTTAATTAAAAAAAAAGTTCACTCGTACACGTAGTTAGAGAGAATTCAGAATCGTCTGCATTTTAATTTTACAGTCTCACGTAAAATTTCTTAAATTAAAATATTTCTTTTGGGTCAAACTTAAAATGTTTCTTCTGGAAAGTAAATTTTTTCTGAATACACATCAAAATATTTCTTTTAAATAAAAACAATTCTTTTAAATAAAAACAATTCTTTTCAAATCAAATACACACTTTTTTAATAAGAGAACATTTTTTGTGGTAAATAAATTTGCAAATTATTTTTTGCAAAATAATTCACAAACTTCTAAATTAAGAGATTATAAATTAAAGGGTTTTCTCATGATAAAAATAGGGGCCCTCTTTAGAGACATCAAAAGGAAACTTCCCCTCTTCTTTCGAATTACACACTTCCGACAAGAATCTAAATTTGAGGTCTCTTTTCAAGTACACAATTATACCATTTAACTTAATTCCAGCTCAGATGAAAATCACTATGAATAATTCCATATTCTATATTTAATTCACATGTGTCATTGTATAGAAATATTTCATCAACAGGAAATAATTATAATTATCTATTTTTTTAATTCATTTATTATTATAACAAATAAAGTACAAAATCCTTTTATCTCAAATGGAATTAATTTGATTGATTAATTTGATATGAACTCATCATTTACGAAATCCTTGAAATTCGCAACGTTTTTTAAAAGAAAGGTAACAAATTTCCTTGTACATAAATATTAAATTATTCATTCGCTAAATTTTAGTTAAGTGAATTAAGGAAATTCGAAAGTACGAGTTAAAGATTTGTAAACAAATTGACAATCAGAAAAAAAGCGATATTTTTAAAATTTCCAAAAAACCCTGACATTTAAAGTACCTATGACATTATAAATGAATTTGTTTACGCGTATATAACTAATCATTTTAAAAAGAATGATATTTTTGGCTTAATTACAAAACTTAAGGCTGTGAATCATATAAACTATTTTTATATTTCTTTGTTTAAAGTATTAGAACTGAATGGACAACAACTCTGTGTATTGACATTTATTCAAGAAGTGGACGTTCAGTTTATTAATTAAAAAATGAGATAAACAGATAAAAACTTTCAGAGCTGTAATATTAACAAAATTGTAAATATTACAGTTAAGAAAGCAAAAATCGATGATAAAATTGGCGGCTTTAAAACAAGAGAAACAAGACATGAAAATAAAAGATGTCAACGTAAAAATAAACAAATGCTCCAGCAATTAGAAAATTGGATTGTAATAAGAAAATTCAAGTCAGGGTATTTTTAGAATATAATATGAAGATTTATATGCATAGAAGCAGTTATAATCGACTATCTCTATTTGAAAAAGAGAACTATAGGCGGTTAGTGACCTCAACACGGTAATAACAAACGAGTATGATACGACGCAGCTTCCGTCAAATTGACAAATTGACTTGATTTATAAGCGCACAGAGCTCAATACGATAATTACTCAAACCGTTCTCGTTTGCAAAGGATTGCACCTCAAAAGCGCAAATTCTAATTGTTATATATGTGATTGCCAAGTGCAATTTAACAAAATAACAACCGAAAAAAATAAACCACAAACGTCAAAAATACAACAAAAAAAAAACATTTGAATTACACTATACGTTTTCTATTTGATTCAAGCGTAATAACTGATAAGTTAGATCAAGATTAAATCTCAGAGGTGATAAAATACTTACATGGGCTTCAATTTTGGATTCGTTTGTTGAAGGTGCATCTCTACGCGTTCTAAATGACGTTTCGTCTGTGACTTCGGGATCATTATTTCTCTCGATAATAAACGATCGTTTGTAACGTGTTTGCTCAGTGTCTTCGGAAATATGTAAAGTCGTTGGTTTGTCACCGAATCTTTCGCCGAAATTACTTTGTATCAAAAGAAATAGGTACAAAAGAAAGTAGAAGTAACAAAAAGCCGAACTCACCCGGTCGGCCATTTTGCAAAGACTGAATTTCTTTGGAAAACAGACAATATCATCTTCTCTTGCGCATCCGTTCTGCGCACATTTTTCTGGAAATTTGTCTTCAGAAATACCGATTTTTTACAAAATACCTAAAGTTAATTAATGTATAAACGATAATTATAAACGATTATACTGCGTTTTATCAGGTTTTATTCCCTTTACACGTCATTTTACAGCTTCTAACCTAAATTCACAAGTCAACAACAAAAATCAGTTCTTGTTGCGATTTTAATTAT
Organism: Ganaspis sp. Gsp50; assembly: GCA_011057455.1. Lineage (NCBI taxonomy): Eukaryota > Metazoa > Arthropoda > Insecta > Hymenoptera > Figitidae > Ganaspis > Ganaspis sp. Gsp50. The sequence continues at coordinate 11,964 of WNHD01000878.1, forward strand.
AATTAAAATATATAAAAACATATTTTTTAAAAAATTATCAGACCTTTAAATAAACGTACAATTTTTGTTGATATTTAGTTTTTGTAATTTACAGATAATAATAAATATAAATAACTTAGATCTTTTACTAGAGTTAAAAATGAAAATTTAAATTTAACAATTCGCGCGTATAAAATGAGACTTTACTTGGCAATATTAATCAATGAATTGTAATTATAAACAGAATTTAAGAGGGATACATTTTAAAAGATGTTTTTCATTTGAAACAATGTGAAAAAAGCATCAACATAAAATTATAATGTAATTATTGCATAAACAAAAAAAGTGTATTGAACGATTTTAGTATTTTTAGTACAAATTTTATCAGACTTGTTTTAGAAGATTATTTATTGTTTTTTATTACTTGTTTACGTTTTATTGCTTACTATTTTACACATTCGTTAATAATTCATTTACATGTGTGTTTATTTTTGTTATTCTATCTTTTACATATAATTATATTTATCTTGTTTATTATGTTCCCTTTTTAATTATTATAATCTTTAATAAAAAAAATCTTACACTTCTAATAATCTATCAAAACATATTTTTAAATAAATAAAGTTAAAAATACTTTTTCTGTAGAATCTACTTAAATCTACTTAATTATTTCAGTACGAAAAAACTCTTACAGGAAAAATTAATGGATAAAAAAGAAACAAAAATGTCTACAGTAATGAACTCTTCTCATTAATTATACCTCTGATTAGTTCCTCTGAATTTTATTGATCCAAACAACTTTTTTTTTTGCTAATCAACGTCTTATTAACATGATTTAGGTACTTGAAAGCGAAGACGCACACGCTTTTAAAAATGATATAATATATATAAAAAAGGAAATAATTAAAAGATTAAGCCGCATCTTACATTGCCCATAACAAATACGATTCCTACAATATTTTTAATAATTAATCGGGAATAATTTTTCTTTCTTCAACAAAAAATCTGTTTCAATCTTTTTTTTTCAACCATTTGATAATAACTTATTATCAAAAACCTTTTTCATTGACAATAGTTAATCACCTTCAGAACTTGATTGTTTAAAAATCAATATTAGTTCTACGCTTATAAAATTGCACATCCTTCAAGGATACCTTTAAATCCTTCCTTCTACTTTTCTCTACAATATTTTATCAAATTATTGATTATTATTGTATCTTTATTCGGTTTAGATGAACTTCATGAACAACGGCTTGACTCTGAAAGAAGTGATTTTCAAAGAAATCAATTCAAGGAATTTATAAAAAGTAATTTAAGATTAACGCTACATTCATTAATACATTCCATGCAGTAGAATAAACTGCCTAGTTTTAAGTTCATTGACAGATATTAATTATAAACAAATATTATCTACCAAATGCGATAACTAACATCATCTATATATTTTTTTTCCTTGTTTATTTTCACATTCACGTTTAATTTCCATATTTAGTTACATTTTACTTTTACATTCTCGTGCCAATTTCTTGCTTCAATTCAATTTATTTTCGTTTCAATTTATATTAGTTTCAATTTATTTTCGTTTCAATTTATATTCGTTTCAATTTATTTTCGTTTCAATTTATTTTCGTTTCGATTTATTTTCATTACAAAATTTATCTTTGAATTTTCCCTTGTCTTTTTCTCGAGATTATTTGTTTGGACACAATGTCTAGGAAAAGCTACACAGTATATGATCTTCTATTTATAAAAGTATCGAGAAACTGTCAATGAACTTAATTTTTGCTAATTTTAGAATCGTAATGAGTTTGATTTTCGCCTAGTGACAGTTTTCTCTTGTCTCACATTGATCGGAAGCGGAAAGTTTATGTATATCTGTTACGCACATATAGTATGTATATCACTTTTTTTTAACATTGTTATGAATACGATGGCTTTTAGGAAAATTTTAATGATTAGATATCGATCACAACTACACCTTAACCAACAATGAGATGAACCTTTTTGTGAATTTTGATTTAGAATTATTATTCTGTATTGTTCCAAACTGACAGCAATACACAAAAGACTCGTGAATAAATAACTTCACCAAAAATTAACTTTAATCTTTGCAACTAAAGTTTTCAAATAAATTGCAGAAGCTGAAATAGAAATTAAAAAACAGAATTTCCTCCATGAGGAAGCAAGAAATTAAAATTTGACAATACTTTCAAGACACGATTTAATTAATCTTTAATTTAATTAAATTGTTAGATTAAATACAAATTAAAAATTTAATAAAATTGTTAAATTTTTGGCTGAACATTAGAAATTGAAAATCACTATATACCTATTATTTATGGTTTATGAAATGTGATTTCTTTATATTGAATTCCATATTAAACTTGTTCATATTGATTTCCAAGGAAGGCAATTTTCAAAACGAAAAGAACCATTTTTTTACTTTCATGAATTATATATTATTTATGTAATAATCATTCTCGTTTCATTATAACTTAATTCATGTTATTATCTCATATATATAAAAGAAACACAGAGTAATAATATACCAATTTATCTTGTAAGTTTAAGCGATGCGACTCTTGTGTTAAAACATTTAGTCGTTGGGCGTAAAATTGTAAAAAGAACGTGAGATGTATGCATCTCAATAATTGTGCACGAATGCCTTTAGATATTGTAAATATTTTCTAATTATTTTTTTTCGAATCGCAGCAAGCTTAATTTTGAAAAAGCAGTTTACAGAAGCGAGAGTCGCATACACCGTAGGAGATAATAAGAGATGAAACTCTAAAGAAAGCGTGGTAGCGTTAAAAGCTCTCCAGACGAAGATGGCAGGGCGGTTTTAAAATCTTAAGTTTGTTCTTAATTTCTAAAGAAGGGTCTGACTCTGATAAATATTAAAAAAGTAACAATTAGAAAATGAGTATAGCAAGTATGCTACATTCTGTACCAGATTCTTATCAGAAGGGTCATGCTTACACAGTTTCAGTTTGCTTTTTCAAATCTTTAAATGACGTATGTACTTGTAAATTTTACTTGCATAAAATCCTGTACTCGTAAATCTTGCTAGTGTAAAATCATGCACCCGTCTAAGAAGAAATAGGGCACTTTAGATATCTAAAGAATTAAATAATAACTGTACCGCTTTTGTATAATTATTATTATACTCGGAATTATATAGAAGAGAAATTCTTTTCGTTCATTACAGCTTTTAATATCTTTTCTTCAATAAGATTACTCTCCCGAGGGAGCACTGCATCTTTAACATTCTTTAAAAGCTATCTCATAATACGTCATCCCAAGTTAGCGCAGTTCTTAAATACATGGCAGTAATTAAAACTAATTTGGGATGCTTTACAATTAAAAATAATATTTCCTCGTAGAATGAGAATGTAAAAATACATAGAAAATTTTAGACAGAATAAAAGAGTTATGAAAAACACTTTTTTTTAAAAAAATATACGTAACAGAATTGATATGACACTGTCGTATATTGTTTCTCCGTCAATCATAAAAGTGATATCTTCATTCATTTAATAATACACATTTAATACATTTTGTGCGTTGTTCCCAAAACAATCTACAATTTCTTTTCAATGTGACAAACAATATAATTTGTCATAATTTATAATTTATTGTTTAAACAAAGACTAAACAATTTAAAAAAGTAAACATTCTCCTTCATTGAATTAACCACTTTACACAACAATTGTATAAAAGTTACAAGTATTTAAAAATCGATATTAAAATTACAATTCTGAAGCCGAGTGTACAATTTTCATGCCATTGTGCAAAATTGATTCACAATTTACTTTCTACTTCGTGGTAATCGCTGTTACGTTGCTTCTCAAAACATTATTCTTTTCTTTTAATAATAAACATAAAATTCTAGCATTCCAAAAAAAGAAAGATTGATCAGGCTAACTTGGGATATTGCATGTTACACCTTCTCTATCTTAGTATTATTATAGTGTCTATGTTTCAGGGAAAAAGTCAAATTCACAAAAACCGTTCAAATACTATACAAATAATTCTTTAGTCAAGTTTTTATTTCTTTTCTTTCTTTACTCTATACTAGCAAATAATTTTCTTTCAAATCTAGTATTTGAGCGGTTAGTTTAAATTTAAATTTTTCACTTTATGGCCAGAGTTTTTAAATTTTATTAACGTAGCTTTCACGAAGTAGAGCGACGCAATATTTCTCTGATCATGTTGCTGCGCTGGCGCTTATTGGCGGCTGACCACACTCCACTGCTCCAATTTAACTGAAAAATTACAAACAAATTATAAATAATTACACACAAATTCACATAATTCACTAGCTTTAGTTTTCATTTTTATCTATTGAATAAAACACTTCCAATGTCGTATCTAGTGTATTTAAAATTTCAAATATTGTATCTATTTTTCACAAACTTCGAACAATGTATCTATTTTTCAAAAACTTCAAACAATGTATCTATTTTTCAAAAACTTCAAACAATGTATCTATTTTTCAAAAACTCCAATTATTGCATCTATTTTTCAAAAACTTCAAATATTGCATCTATTATACCAAAAACCCCGAATAATACAACTAAATATCAAAATCCAGTTATATCTATTTTATCAAAAACAATATCGTATCTATTTTATAAAAAATTTCAAACACTTCAACTATTGTACAAAAACAAAAGTGTCAAAAACTCGAAATCTCAATTCACACAATCTAATTAAATAAAAACTAAATTGCTTCATTCTAATACCTACAATATGATATTTTAAAAGAAATCGATAAAAAGAAAGAATTTTAAAAAAGAAAGATTTTAAAAGAATCGATAAAATTATTAAAATTATGCACGTAGGTTTGAAAAATTTAATATATCGGAATCCAATATTTGTCTAAAGAAAAATAATTTAAGCAAAAAAATAGGGTAATTAGAGAATTAAATAAATGAACAGTCTCATTCATTCAAACAGAAGTTTCAGAAAAATTATCCAAAACTTACTGATTATCACTATGTATTTTATCAGTAATATTCTATTCAAACTTCAGAGATTTTCAAACAGAAAAAGTCTAATTGAATTTTAAAGTGTTGTTATATATCGCTGAAAAAGGTAATGTAATGATAAAATTCTCTTTTTCTTTTTCAAGGACGCCTAAAACTTACAGACTAACTTTTTACCTTCCAATTCATTTCTTAATGAAACCATTAAAAATATGATTCGATGAAATGATATGAGTGAAAGTTTTATGGCAGAAAAGCAATCAGAAATGCATTATAAATTCTTAATTAAAATTAGATTAAAGAAACAAACTCGTTCAAAAACCTTTTAATTGTCATTAATAAGTGGAATAACTAATTTCATTTTAAACATCAAGAGAAATGAAAAGAAAGTAAGGGAAAAAAAGAAAGTAAGAAAGAAAAGAACCAAAAAAGAAAAAAACAAAGAAACAAAGAAAGAAAAAAACCAAGGAACAAAAAACAAAGAAACAAAGAAAAAAAGAAAGAAAGATAAGAATCTAAAAAAGAAAAGAAACTAACAAAAGGAAAGATACTAAAAAAAAGAAAAGAAACTAAGAAAAGAAAATGTAAAAAAAAATAAACAGATCCTTTAAAACAAAATTTATTTTATAAAATGCAGTTTCATATTATTAAAATAATATTAAATTCAGTTCTGATTGCAATAGCAGTAAGACAAAATTTTTTTGATCTAGCAGCGAAAGCATGTCAAGGAATGAACTGACGAGAAAAATAACTGGAAATCAATGGCAGTGTAAGCTAACAATGATACAACAGAAATTCTCGACATCAACATACCGATTATGATAAAAAGACTAATTAGATGCATCTATGATATTGAATGAAAAATAAAAATTAGGAACAAGCATCTATAATTTACCTGCTTAATTAGGCTAGCACAGCTTAAATAATTAAACGACTATGTTTAAAAAGAATTAAATTACAAAAGGTAACGTTTAAATACCATAAGAAATTTTTAAAAAATATAACGACGCGTCATTATTTGAGCTAATTTGCACTATTCTTTATCAAATTATATAAATACCTTTCTATACATTTATAATTTGCAATTCCGTAAAATAATTAGGTTTTTTTTCGCAACAATTTATTGCACATTCAGAATATGGTTTCTACTTGTTTCTACTTAATTTCTACTTGATAATTATTATTTACGATTATTTTTTTATTTTACAATTATTTTCCATTTTACTACTATTTTTCTATTTTATAATTATTTTCTATTTTACAATTATTTTCCATTTTACTATTATTTTTCTATTTTATAATTATTTTCTATTTTACAATTATTTTCCATTTTACTATTATTTTTCTATACTTCATAATTATTTTCTATTTTACAATTATTTTCTATTTTACAATTATTTTCTATTTTACAATTATTTTCCATTTTACTATTATTTTTCTATTTTATAATTATTCTTTATTCTACAATTATTTTCTCTCTTACAATTATTTACTATTTTACCATTAATAGGTATTATTATTATTTAAGAATATTTTCTTCTTTCAAATTTCAAATATCTACTCTAATCTTTCATTTTTGCCATTAGACTCTCTTATTATAATAAATTAGAACTTAGAAGATGAACTTTTTCTAATATTCTAGTAATTTTTGATAGCATAATTAACTGATCAATTACCACTTTTCATAATTAACTAATATTGAACGCCGTTTCTAATTCTATTTAAAATGAAAAAAAAAAACGATTGATCAAGAATAGTGCAAAATTGATAAAAAAAAAAGAAAGCTGTGAATGCCTGTCGGTCTCTTTTCGGAGACAGTAATCATGTCATTCCGCATTCACAATTGGAAGAACATTCCTGTTTTTTTTTCCAAAAAAGAGCTAATCATAAGGAAAAACTAATGAACAAAATTAACGAAAACAAGTGGTATGATTATCACTTAATCGTGCAGAATTACAACGGCAACAACTTAGGATATTGTGCGACTCACCGCATCTAAATGTTGTTCCAATTGTGTACAGTTTCATACGATCATTGGTTTCGCTTTCTACTTTTTGGCTTTTCTAAAAATATGATAAATGCAAATATGATCGAATGTGTTGCGATGTACCTTGCAAGCTCAATTTTTGTTTGTTTGTTTGTTTTTATGAAATGAAAACAAAAATAATTACAGAATAAAAGAAACTATGCACCGTATTCATTATCATCGCTTAATTCTCTAAAACGCACTCTAAACGAATCCTAATAAATTTAATTCTCAAAAAGTGTAAAAATTTGAGATGAAAGTGCACTAGTTTGAACAGCTAATGATTAATTGCCTTACCGCTAAGAGAACGATAATTTGATGAAAATGAAATGACAACATGATTTGCATGACATTTGCTTATCTCACAATGCGATGTAATACTCTACTTTACACTGTAGAAAGAGTTTAAAATCACATCAAAGAAAAAGAAAGTACCTATGTATGCAGAAATGTAGATTTAGTTTTAGAAATTTCTAAAAAAGGTTTATTTAATAAATTATTAACATAATGTAATATTTACACTGTAGACGACTTTTCCTTAACGGCAAATTTTCTCAGTAACAATTTTTAAATAAGTGAATAAAATAAAGAAATAAAATAAATATTATGTACATGTACTTTATCAACAAATAAACATTTCAATAGTTTTATGCACAACTTTTTTTCTCCTTTGTGCAACAAAAATTAAAATGAAACATTGAATCAAATAATGTTTTAAACAAATTAAATTATTTTATCTCTAAATAGATTATCATTAATTATTTATTGATTTAATTACATTCTCATCAATAATGAGAGTGTATTCTTTTTTAATAGAAATCTTTGTGCCTAATTACTAATTTGCGCTCTAAAGAAACAAACAATATTTGCGTATTTATATTTTTTAGCACAAACAAAAAACTTTCCGTTAAATCATTTTAATTTTGCCTCCTCATAGGGAATCCTTGTTTCTATTATATTAGCTGCTTTCGAATGATCGTCCACAACAAAAGGTACCTTAAGTCGAGAGCGCATAAGGTACCTTTTGTCGTGGACTTTATCTTAAAAATAAACTCACAAGATCGCAAATTCGCTGAAACAATACCTCTTTTTTCTTTAAGTAAAAAAATATTAAAACATGGATATCTAAACATGAAAACGCTTCAAGAATTAAATCATCAACATTATTTAATTCTAACAATAAGTGAATTTACAATAAAAGTTTATTGTCTGAGAAAATTTGTCGCCAAAATCATAATTTGGTACCAGAATTTTTGGGACCTCTTGTTGCTTTAAAATAAAGATTTATTTGATTTTCTGATGTAAAAGTTTAAATATAGATCATAAGCAATAATCTAAATTATTAAAAAAAATATTAAAAATATATAACATTAATCTATATGACTACACTATTCTAAACTTACTTTTTCTTGAGAGTGAAGAAGCTTCGCCGCTTAGTCTCGGCTTGCGTTGGTGCGGGCAGTGTGTGTGCTCTGGATGTGCTCGCACCTGAATTACCCTGTGAGGCTTGATTTAATGCCGAAACCCACTCTTGCATCTCTGTATCATCTTTGGCCTGGAACAGGAAGTCGGCGCCGTTCTGCGTCCTAAAATCAAAGAACAATCAATTAAATTGTCCTGAAAATACCCTTAAATCGCGCTAAGCTAAATTTAGCTTTTAAATTAAAAATCAACAATCCACTCGTGTTCAAACAAAAAAGAAAAGGTCAAACTTCACGAAAATAAAACCTGCCATATCAGACTACACGAGATTAAAATCTATAATATCAGACTAGACGAAATTAAAATCTACAATATCAGACATCACGAAATTAAAACCTGCAACATCACACTACACGAAATTAATAGAATCCACGAAATAGAATTTACAAAATTAATTAATTTAATTATTATATGAATTCTCTTTTTCCGTGCACTCAAAGAAACAATATTTTTTCTTAGTCTTCTCTCAATTTTTCTTCTTAGTCTATTATTTATTCTTATATTTATTCTTAATCTTCGCCTTTCAGCTTCAATCGAGCTTTCAGTTTCTACACATTTTTATCTTCGTAAAAAGAGAAGAAAACTACTTTTAAATACAGTTAAAATACTTTTGATAGTTGAAATACTTTTAATAGTTCGAATTACTTTTAGTTTTTTTCCCACTAAAAATTGTAAAAAAAAAATCTTATTCAAGGAATTCTATTTAAAGCCCAGAGTAATAAACTTTTTTCAAGACTTTCTGATTGAACTTACTTTACTCGGAAGACATATTTCTTCTTAGTATAATCGCTAGCTACGATGATGGTAGCTCCTCTAAGGTCTAAAGAAGATTCTCCTTTATAGGGTTGATCAGGAGCAGACTTGTACGCTTTTTGGTCCTTGTACGCGACCAAATTTTGTCCTCGTATGACCATATAAACTTTGTCCCAGGATCTATTAGAAGCTTTCTTTGTGGTGCTTTCCCACTCATGTTTCCTCACAAGCATTCCTTCGAATTCATCGCCAGTTGGACTTCTTTGTTCTGTGAAAGAAAATCACATGTTAGATAAAGCAATACACAAACAACATCAATCAAAACTCAAAATTGTGCATGTGTGATTTCTTGGCAAATGCTAGTGCAATCGTGAGAATGAAATTTATTTCTTTATAAATTTATAAATTATAAATCACATTGAATGTAAATTATAAATAACATTAAATGTAGATTATAAACTACATTAAATGTAGATTACAGGGATCACAGTCGTTTTTTTGTTCAATTTTAGGTGTAAAAGGGAATTTTCAATTTTAAAAAAAAGGGATTTTGGAATGAAGAAAAAAACAATAACATAGTAATATTCAAAATTTTTAGAAACGTTAGTTAATCTCTTCATGTTTAATTTAAAAATACAGAATTGATTTCCTTTCATTCAATGAGTTTTCCATGATCTCCATGAGAAAAATAGAAAAATTTCCATTACATTGTGTGTGTGTGTATATATTTTAAAAAATAAATTTTTCAATATTTTGTAAGAATTTAAATTACTTTTGAAAAAATGAAAGTATTTTAATTAATGCTCTTAGCGTTATTGCATATGTAATTTTCTATAAAATTTAGGTCATTATTTCATTTTCTCAAGATTATTATTTTAAATATTAAAACCATTTTAAGTATTTTGAAGTAATTTTAAATATTTTGAAGTAATTTTAAATACTTTGAAGTATTTTGAAGTACTCTTGAAGTATTTTAAATCATTTAAAAACATTTTGGAAAACTATATTTTAAAATCTTTTTATACTTTATTTAATACTTAAAATGCTAATATTTCTAAATACTTTGAAATATTTTGGGGCATTTTAAAGTAACTTTAAGTATAATGAAATATTATGAAGTATTTTTTAATGCTTTTAAATCGAGTGGTTTTAAGTGTTTTTAAGTAAACTGAAGTATTTTAAAATAGTTTCAAGTATTTTGAAATATTTTAAAGACTTTTAAGTATTTTTAGATATTTTCAAGTATTTTAAAATATTTATAATTATTGGGAAGTATTTGAAATATTTTAAAGTGATTTTAAGTATTTATAAATATTTTGAAGTATTTTAAAGTACTTTTTAATTTTTTAAATACATATATCTTTAAAATATTTTAAAATCTTTTTATGAATTATTTAACACTTATAAAAATACTAATATTTTTAAAAAATTGAAATTATTTTGCAGTATCTTTAAATATTTTGAAGTATTTTAAAGTAATGTTAAGTATATTTAAATATTTTTAATTTTTTTAAGTAGTTTGAAGTGTTTGTAAATTTTTTTAAGTGTTGTCAAATATTTTGAAGTATTGCGAAGTATTTGAAAATATTCTTTACATTTTTTTGAAATAATTTGAAGTATTTTGAATTAGTCTTAAGTAATTTAAGGTAGTTTTCAGTATTTTAAAATATTTTGAAGTATTTTGAAGTATTCAAAGTATTTTGAAGTAGTGTAAACTATTGTTGTTGAAAAATTATTTTAAAAATCGTATTGAAAATTAGGGGAAAAGGTGTAAAAATACTTTTTAGGTGTTTTAGGGAATTTTCTCCAAAAAAAAGGGGGAAAAAAGGGGATTAGGTATAAAAGGGGACGAACTGTGATCCCTGATATACTTAAAATTCGAAAAATTGAATAATGTGAAAATTTTTTGGACTTTCACTACGCTGGGGGCGAACCCAGGACCTCTCAATTGCCGGTTAAGTGCTCTGAACACTGAGCTACTTTCAAATACTTCAAAATACTTTCTATTACTTTAAAAACTTCAAAATATTTCAAAGTGTTCGAAAATATTATTATTTTAATAATTAAATAATGTATAAGCAGATTTTGAAATAATATATCAGTTTTTTTAAATATTTTAAAAGTATTATGGTACTACAGACTACTTAGAAATACTTTAAAATTCTGCAAAATATTTGAAAATGCTTAAAAATATTAAAAATAATAAATAATAAAAATTCTTCAAAATATTTAAAATAATTAAAATTATTTTGAACTATTTCTAAATACTTCCCAATACTTCAAAATATTTCCAAATACTTCCCAATACTTCAAAATATTTTAAAATACTTTCCAATATTGCAAAATATTTTAAAATATTTAAAAACGCTTAAGATTTATACTTAAGATTACTTTAATATACTTTAAAATACTTCAAAATCCTTTATCTTTTTATCCTTCAAAATCCATTGAAATACTTTAATCGAG
>WNHD01000879.1:0-23625 GCA_011057455.1 Ganaspis sp. Gsp50
CCGTCCATAATTGTGTGAACCCTTAGGTCATATTAAAAAGACGACTGTCTTTAAACTACGATTTCTCCGCCAAAAATGAAGGTAGACAATTTTTTAAAATGGATTTAGATAGCTTATAAAATTTCTAAAATAATGAGCCGTATTAGACGGTTCTGTGTATAGAAATACCGTCAACTCGGATGAATCACCGCTGGAATTCAACAATGTTGGAGGTTGACATTTCAACCCAGAACTCAAAAACTACTAATTATTTTTTCAGTTTCTTCCGCTTAAATTGAAAGGAAAGATATGACGATTATTTCTGTGAAGTGTCTTATATTTCCATCAATATTTCTGCCATAGACAAAGAGTTGAAGTATGAAATTTTCAAGAATTTGAAAAATTACATGAATTTCCATTCGTGATATTTAAAAACCTTTGAAAGCTATGAAAATCTAATGCAGCTCAATATTTTGGAAATTTTATAAGCTTTTAAAATGAGAATAAATTAGCTTTAAAAGTAATTAAAATAATAACTGGTACTGTAACTATGAAAATAAGTAATAAAGCAACTAGAAATGTAACTAGTATTAGAACAGGAATTGATACCTTTAAATAACTAGAAGCTAGGAATATAACTAGCAAATAGAAATATAACTAGAAAAATAACTAAATATTAGCTAAGAAAGGGAGTAGACAAATAATTAGTAAAGTAACCAAAAATATAATTAGAAATATAATAGATAAATTTCTTGATATTCGCTAGAAATGTAACTCAAAAATAACTAAAAGAGTAACCAGAAATGTAACCAGTAAAGTAATTAGAAATTAGCTTGTGAAGTAACTAAAAAAATAACTAGTACAGAAACTAGAAAAATAACTATTTATTTTGGTTCCTCCATGTATACTTTTTTCGGATTTTTACATATCTAATACCCCGTAATTCTTCTCCATAAGTCCCCCTAACTTGCGTCCATAGCCGACTTAATTAAAATTACTCATATTCACCTGGCTCTTTTTAACCAGAGTTAAGGGAAACTATCAGAAAAATAACTAATAAAGTAACAAGAAAAATGAGTAATACAGCAACTAGAAATGTTGCTTATAATGTAACTAGAAATGTAGTCAGAAATTTTTAGCCAGATATGCAACTAGAAATTTAGCTGAAAAGAATTACTTCTGAAAGTAACTAGAATAATAACTGGTGTAGTAACTAGGAAAATAACTAATAAAGTAGCTAAAAATGAAGCAAGATTTGTAACAAGAATTGATGCCTGTAATGTAACTAGAAATTAGAAATGTAACTAGAAAAATATAAGTAAAAAAGTAACTAGAAATGTAACTAGAAAATATAAGTAAAGAAAGTAACTAGAAATGTAACTAGAAAAATATAAGTAAAGAAAGTGACTAGAAATCTAACTAGAAAAATATAAGTAAAAAGTAACTAGATATGTATCTAGAAAAATATAAGTAAAAAATTAAGTCCTTAGCGGGAAAAGTAACTAGAAAAATAATTATTGAAGGTGACTAAAAGAGACTAGTAATGTAGTAAATACAACAACAGACTTAGCCAAAAAAATGACTTATGAAATGACTAGAAAAGTAACTAGAAAAATAACTAATATAGTAATTGCAAATGTAGCTAGAAATGTAACTATAAATTAGTTTGGAATGTAACTAGATAAATAACAAATGAAGTAACTAGAAATATTACCTGTTAAATAACTAGAAATGGAACTAGTGAAATAGCTTGAATTTTAATTAGAAATGTAACTAGAAATGCACCTAGAATTCAACTAGAAATGTAACTAGAAACGTAGTTTGAAAAATAACGAAAAATTAGCTCCAAAAGCAACTAAAAGATATCTGCAACACGAAACTATCAAGATCTTACGAATTTTTAAGTGATAATTTTATATTCAACAAAACAACAAAATTACTTGATCTCCCTTCAAAATATCTTTAAATGCAACAAAATACTTGTTGGTATCTAAAACATTTTAGAATGACACCTTCAACATAACCAGACATTCAACATAACCTAAGTATTACTTCAAAGCGATTTGACTCACCGTGTGAAAAATCACAGGAAAAGAAATCAGGAAGTCGAAATTAAGAGAAGAAATAAAAGAGCAGGAGATAAAAACACTATCACCGACATTTTCCGGCGACTGACTTAATAATGCGAGCGGTACACAAACCCAAAGGTCGATTTTGTCGCGGGCTGCTAGATCTACAATGTGCTGCCATAAAGAGGCGCGGATGTGTTTATTCGGGAATTTGCCTTTTCTCTTTTTTCCCTTTGGATCTTACCCACCCCATTCGCTCTCTACTTCCACCCTCCGTCGACTTTATCTTATTTTCGACGACGATCCCGCTTGAGAATTTATGCCCTCTCGGTTGCAGAATGCTAGACGAAGAAACCCGATATTAGATGGAAAAAGAGAAAAACAAAGGTTAAGGAAAAATGATCCGGATAGCGTTGCAATGGAGGGAAGAAAAATCACGACGCAATTATTGTCCATCCAGATAAAGAGCAGATTTTATCCGCTGGCAAGGAACTGATGTCGGTATTGGTAACTGGCAGCAGAAGAATTTTAGAAAAAGAGAATCACAGAAGGGTTATGATCGTTAAGTGGCAGATTTCGTGACAAAGCGGCAAAAAGGTGGAAGAAATGTACGATACTAGAAGAATCTCAACTGGGGTTCTCGACGGGACACTAATGGCATTTTTATTATTTCTCTGACCCAAGTAATGGGGATAGAACGGTCCATTGGACGCTTGACAGGTCGGACAGTTCCTTCCTCAATTCTTCTTCCCACCTTTTTGCTACTTTTTTTCTTTTTTACCAATCAAAGTATTTCCTCCGGTACTTAAATCATTCTCACAAACAAAATTCAAGCCAGAGGAGAAGGAATATTATTTATTTTACACAATAAACGGGACATGCCCTTTAATTATAACTAAAAAGTTACATACAACCGGAACTTATATTGAAACTGATATAATAATAATACTACGATGGTCCTTTCAACTTATATAAAACAATATTGAGGAAATAATGTCGTATATTGCAACAAATTATGAAATAAGAAATAAATATCCTTAGATAATATTTAAGCCTCTCTATTAAGTCTGAAAAAATCCGTTATCTGGAGAATACCAATTATCTGATCAAAATTTGTCGGGCGACAGAGTCGCTTAACGACTTAACAATAAAAATTACTGACTTAACAATACCAATAAATTCTCAAAAACCAACTAACAACTTCACCGAAACGAACTAATAAAATTTCAACTTAACGACATCAATTAAACAATAATTGAGTGTCCCGATCAAATAACGCGACCGACGCTCGAACTTTTTGTTTACTACTCACAGTTCTAGTCAGACGAAGCACGTAAACTAATGCTTTGTCTGACTAACACTGTAAGTAGTAAACAAAAAGTTCGAGCGTCGGTCGCGTTATTTGATCGGGACACTCAATTATTCGTCTCCAGACAATCATAAACTATTAATATCTTTAACAACAGATTATATTTTTAACTAAATTTAAAAAGTTGCTACCGGCTCTTAACGAATCAGGAAGCAGGTAATTTGGAATCGTTTTCGCTGAATAAATAATTCGAAATAACTAGACCGTGAATTAAGAAAATACTCAAACATCTCAGTTTATTAATAAAATTTAAAAGAAATCAATTATTTTTATTATAGTTCGCGTTCAATGCCACGATTTGGTATTCAAAATTTTTTAAAAAGAATATATATATATATATAGGGTGAAGGCACCAGTGGTGGACCAATTAAGCTCCTTAACTTTGTTATTTTGACTTTCAAGTCTTATATGGTTGCTTTTAGACAAATATCATGGTTATTCTTTATAATAATGTGACTAAGAAGGTTCCAATAGACACTTTCGTTTAGGTTAGACTTGATTTTAACATTTACCTTCACTTTCATAAGCCGTCAAAGATTATTTGTCAATGATCCTATTGTGGATCGCTGTATTCAACAATCGTGATTATTACTGCTCCAGTTGTGGATCATCCCATAATTATGGGTATATGTTACTTATAGGTGTTATTAGATCTCTATAGGCGTGGAAGGAAATGCCTCTTATGTGAAAATAATAAAAACATTGTTCTAAAATGTCTCCAAAACTTGTTTTTTAGCACCAAACTGTTTATGAATGTACTACTTTGTTCAATTTGAACTAAATTTTTTTTTTAATTTGTAATAATGATCTGTATGCCTTCCTTAACAATTACTGATATTTGCAATTCATTTATTTACAAATGCAGAAGCACAGTGGCCATTTGATCCACCACTGGTGCCTTTACCCTATTTTTGAATTTTTTAAAGAAATTTTAAGTATTTTTTATTTTATTCATTTTATGTTTATTTTCATAAATCATACACGGGCACAAGACCCTTTATACTAAATACAAAATAAATTGCGAGGTGCCTGCAAGTTAAATGCTTACAAGATATTAGTATTTAACAAAATACGACGCAAACTACGCATAAAAGTTGTCAGAGTAACACCAACAAGATCGAGATGTCCATGGAACTGGTTAGCTTCTTTAGACAATCTCGCTAAAACTGAGTTGCCTCCATAATCAGTTTTATGGAACAATTCCCTGAGCAGAGAAGGATTTCTGTCAAATCTTACAGGTGCATAGTAATTAATTAAGAAACAAAATTTCAGGGCAATTGATAAAGTTATCATTAATAATTTTGAATAAAAACATTAAGTCATTAAAAAGAAAACGTTGTCTGATTAGCGGGATGCCTAAAGTCTCTCTGAGCTCAGTGTAGTCGTGACTGAATTTGTCAAAGGGAGTCCCTGTCTGTCTTGCTGCGAATCTTAAAAACTTATTTTGAATTCGCTCAAGTTGAGCAATATGAGTGTCCTGATAAGGAGATCAAACCAAAGAAGCATATTCTATGATTGGTCTCACCAGTGAAAAATATAAAATTTTTAATGTCAAATATTGCGAAAATGGGTAGCATTGCGAGTGACAAGGCCCAAAACTCTCGACGCCTTAACAGCAACATTAGATATATGATTTCCAAAATCCAGTGCACTATCCAAGTAAACCCCAAGGTCGCGCACCGTGGTCACTCTGGAAATGACGTTATTATTAGCAAGATAAATATGGCCTAAACAATCTTTCTTTCTAGAAAAAGAGAAAAATTGAGTGGAAGATTATTTAGAGACGCCCAATCAACAAGTTTATCAAGGTCTGCTTGAAGATCAAGGAAGTCCTGATAGCAGGTTATAGATTTATAAAACTTTAAATCGTCGGCATATGAAAGAAATAAGCTATGTGAAAATTGAAAACCAATATCGTTTATAAAAAGTATAGAAAACAGAGGACCAGGGTGTGAGCCCTGAGGCACACCAGAAGCTGACAAAAAGACGTCAGAGAAATCATGACCCACGCGAACCGACAGATACCTATCAGAAAAATAGCTCGTAATCCAACAGATCATGTCAGTAGAAAATCCCATGGCCTCGAGTTTAGACAATAAAATCGCGTGATCGACCTTGTCAAAAGCCTTGGAAAAATTCACATAAATGGTATCGACCTGAACTCCCCCTTCCATATTCAGAAAAATATAATTTGTAAAAACAGTTAAGTTTGTTAAAACCGATTTGCGTCTCATGAAACTATGCTGCTTACTGATAATTAAATGTTCCAACTGATCATAAAGTAAGTCAAAAATAATGCTCTAAAAAATCTTAGCAATAGAACTTAGGATTGTTATCGGTTGATAATTCTTAACGTTTCTCTTATCACCTTTCTTATAAATCGGGACAACTATTCCCCTTTTCCATACATTCGGAAAAATACCACTCAAAAGAGATCTGTTAAACAAAATAAACAAAGGCTCAACTAAAGAGAAACAGCATGACTTCAGGAGGTTCGGAGAAATCATGTCAGGACCAGCACCTTTCTTAACATTTAAGCCTTTCAATTTTAACAAAATATCATTTCTACTGATAAAAAATGTATGAACATAATTATTATTAAAAAGTACAGGATCAATAGCTAAAAAATTAGTTGAAGGGACCGAATACACAGAATTAAAATATGAGCTAAAAAAATTGCTATTTCACAATCAGTGCATGCAGTGAAATCGTTGTAAAACATTTCGTTCGGAATACGATATTCACTTCTGAAGGAATCAACAAAGGACCAAAATAACTTAGGATTTGATGTGACCGAACTCTCAACCCGAGACATGTAATTCCTGTACGCTATAACAGATGTTGATTTGCATT
The DNA here is from genome assembly GCA_011057455.1 of Ganaspis sp. Gsp50. Classification (NCBI taxonomy): domain Eukaryota; kingdom Metazoa; phylum Arthropoda; class Insecta; order Hymenoptera; family Figitidae; genus Ganaspis; species Ganaspis sp. Gsp50. The sequence continues at coordinate 6,271 of WNHD01000879.1, forward strand.
TAGATCGTAGTTCAGAAAATTTCAAATAATCAGAAACGTCGTTTATACATTTATATCTAGTATGCAAAATTTTTGTTAATAAAACTAGATGTTTAAGACTGTGTGAGAACCACGGTGGGTAATTATCAGTTTTAATTAATTTCAGGGGAACAAAAAAATCAAAATCTGCATATATATAATTATAAAAAACTTCAACAGCGTCGTTCAGATCTGATGTATCAAGGGCGATGTTCCAAACAATATTGAATCAACTGAGTTAATTCTACTTTTCAAGAATTTAGTTCGTCAGATTATTAAATTTAATAATGATTCATTAAATATCAAAAATTTTTGTTAAATGCAAAGTCCAAGTATCATGTTTCCATGATGCAAATGATAACGAAACACAAGCCTTTATTGGATATGGGGAATAAATAAAGAGCGTCAACTGATAAGTATACAAAATCGGGAGAAGACCCTCCTTGGCACCTTGAAGTCCCATCGAACAAGAACTGAACCGAGTTTACATGGGAGAACTCCCTCAAGAGCAGTGTCGCGTCCATGCAAATCGTTTTACCTTAATCTTACTGCCAGAGAATAGAAGAAAGGAAAGGGGAGAATCTTGCCCTCTTGAAGGCAAGCATCTCTCATCCTCCCATAATCGGAGCTCAAATAAAAAGACGTAATACCAGATAAAACATCCCATTTGTCTAACGACGATTTTTCTCAAGCTGAACCGACGAGCAAACGAGCAGTATGCCCTCGAGAGGGGTAATCGCCTTAAACGTTGCCGTTACACCCGCCATTCATCCCGTAGCAAGCTCACCTTCATTTCTGTCTTGAGATCCTTAATCGAGATGAATTGGAATAAAATTGCTTTATGACTTTACGATTTTGTCAAGCTTCTTTGACAATTCAAGGGAAAAGTGAAAGCCAACTTGAGAATTGTGCCAAGAAACGGTACTAATTAGTTTCAAATCATATCGATAGAACAAAGTTTCAAGATTTTTCATCAGCGCTTAGAATAATGAACGGAATGTTTACGATCCGAACTAAACTAGAGAACATCGTGGATGTAATTGAATGTGGTGCAAATTAAGGAAAGAAATTTCATTTCTTACTTTTAGTTTTGTCTTCCCGGCTTCTAGATTTTCGAGAAATTGTGTTCACGCGATCAAGTTTATATTTTTATCCATTCAAGGAGAAGTGACTTTTGACGATTTTATTCATTCTGCCAACGAAATTGCGGTTCATGGCATGCTCTCTGAAGCTGATATTTTGGCAAGGATGGTGACAGAAGAAAAAAAGATGATGAGGATAATGATGATGGAGACAATGAAAATCAAATGCGTCACACTAAAAGAAACGAAACGATCTTTTGCGCTTCGTTCAGAAATTAGAGACACGTTTATTGCATCTTTATTATCAACAAAATTTCTAAAGTAATTCCGTTCACATGTTCGCCTTCAAAAACTGTAACATTAATATCTTTTTCCTTTTATTTAGAAAACATGTAATTAAACATTGAATTGAAAACTGCACTTCCTCCCCGCAAAGGAAATTCGGAATTTGTCAGAAAAAGCTGGAAATAAGCAACAGAAAAGTGGTTGCCGGCATCTCGAATTATGTACTGTTTGTACCCATCCCCATATGGGTGTTTCGTATATATTTATAACCCCGTATCGCTATCTCCGACCGCGTAAAGAACACGGGGAATGATATACGCAGTAATAACAGGCACCAGGGCGGTGTGGTGAGAGAGACCAAGGGGTGAATTTCCGTAATGCCTATAATGCTCTAACGTTATGTACGGCATTTCCTCCGTTTTCACAGAATTTTATTGCCGGAAAAAATGGTCGCCCGGAAGTGCTGAAATATGTAGCCACCCCTAGAGTAACCGCTTTCTAAGTGCTCAGTACGTATTCATTTACGAGGCTGGAAACAACTTTACCGCAACTAATACTTTTTACACCTATTGTATCGACTTGAAAAGTTGAACGTAATTTAAGAATACGAGTTCCACTGTTGGCGTGTCAGAAATTGGAAAAGGTTGGATGGAAATAAATCTTCAATGGTGGGAAAATCGGGCTGACAAATCAGCAGCTGTTATTGACTGGCGCGGGGGCGAGTCGCATAGTAAATCGCTATCTTAACTGGTAGCAGAGGACAATTATTGTACGTTTCGTTCGGCAGCACTCGAGGCAATGCCGTAGCTTCTATCCGAGAGTCCGGGATTGTTAATTGCCGCCTGTCACGGGCACGCAATGAAATCGAAGAGATTGCCTCAGCAGGCATTAAATCGTTGGTATTTTTCAGCGAAAGAAATCCGAATTTTCGCACTTTTAGACAAATTTTCTATTCCTGTTTTGTTGAACTGGGAATTCAGGAATTATGCGATTGCCTTTAATTATGCTAGTGCGTAGGGGAAGAGAAACTTTAGAATCGAAATGAGAGAAATGTGTGCAAAGTAACACTAGGGAGGACGTAATTTGGACCTTGGCAGGTATTTATCCCGCTCGGCAGGAAGCAACACGGAGGCAGTCGAGGCGAAGGAGTTCCGTGACGCTAAGAGCATTAAAGAGACGTTTTCCGCCCAACACTTAGGTTTTCGTTCTCGCGCCCACCCCATAAAATCACGGCCTATCGGCTTAGCACTTCGTGGGTGGTCCCGGGACACCCCTAGTTTCCTTTTTCCACCCGTTCTATCTTCTCTTGTGTCGACTTCTCTCTCACCCTTTTCTCTTGTTTTCATCAACTTGTAAATCCAGAACAAGCGAAGTCTAAATATTTTCCTACGTCTAAAAACTTATCATAAACTACAAAAACTGTATTCGACATCATGAATTAAAACATCATGATTCGACACCCTGAATTAAAACATCATGATTCGACACCATGAATTAAAACATGATTCGACATAATGATCATTCCATCTTGATGTTATTAAAAGATTTTGTCTAATCGGATATGTATTCCAAAATTGAAATCAAGTCTTTAGACCACAAATCGTTTTTTAATGTTCATTATAATTGTTTTTGTGATGATCATCGTTACAATTATGTATGTATGCTTTGTACAAATAATTTTTTACGAAAGACGAAATGAGCATATCAGAGCATATGACAATTTGAAAACGAAATATACGGTACTTTTGTGTACGTAATTGACCTAAGTTATGAATTTCCTTCACGTGCGATGTACCTCTCGCATTATATGAACAATCCAATATCGAGTTATGCATCAAATGCCTTTCCTAAAGCGGAGAACATGCCTTCGCTCACGCTACGTGCTAACTGCGCTAAACCGTGTTAACGAGGGGGAGTCTATCAATTCCAGCTACTCAACGCGATATGCACGTAGATCGCAGTTCTAGTACGCATTACTAGGAAACACAAGTCATGCTCGTTCGAGCGAATTTACGCGAATCGCTCATCATTAGCTCACTTCACTGATTTTCAGTCAACAGATACATTTTCTTTAACACCATATACATCACGAACTGTTATACCACTGACAATTAAATAGTTTACGAAATAACATTTTAACCTAACGAATCAATTTTTAAACTCTAAGAACCAATAAGATAGTAACAGAAATAAAATTGTGCTTTACGAACCAATGTTTAAACTTAGCTAATCAATTTTTAAACTTATTTGAATTCTTTGAGCAAAAGAATCGCAAGTGCACTTGACGTTTCTTACAGGGATTGGTTTCTTTTCATCAGAGAGAGGAATTTGATCACGAATTTGATTGGAAGAGTCACAGTTTTAGAAGTGGAGTCAAATTATAGAAAAAGAATTATTTCAGAAATGATTCAGATTAAAGCACATGGTTTCACGATTAATAAAAAAGTTTTCTCCTTGAATAAAATATTTTTTTCCGTAATAAGAAAATTCAATTCAAGATTAATTTCTTCCTGTAATGTCTATTTCTAAATATTTTTGACGTTTAAGTTATTACTCAAAAATTAATTTTATTATGTCATTCGAATTTAGTGCGTTTTGACCTATGATGCTAAATTATATTTTTATTTAATTTTGTCCAGTTTTTTGAAATGTTTTGAAGGACATTTTATAAAATCTTTGTGTAATTTTTGTTTAAATAAATTGTAGCCTGACGAGGTTGGTGAAACAACCAACGAAACGTCGAAGCAATTTTCACGTAAATAGGAATTGGATTCTTTTTTTCCTTTCCAAATATATTCTACTTTTGGATTAATAATGTTTATTCCTGTTTTTCTCTCAATTCAAAACACTCGTCGCCCATTTACTGGATCCTTGCATCCTTTTGATAATTTTACTTGACCAGAAAGACCGCTCTTTCGCTAAACCAGATAATACATTCTTGCAGATAAATATTCTACTGTCAATGACAAAATTGTTGGTTTAAAGATAATTTCGCAAAGCATTTGGAATTCATGCAGGGTTAGAGAATTTCTACAGGAAATTAGTTACAGGCAAGTTAGTTGGATAGGAAAAATTGTGTTTCTTGAATAATTAAATGAAGCTCACGTCTGATTGATATTGATTTTGTGGATAATAGTAGCATCAATCATGAAGCAGGAACGGATCGAAGGGAGTGTAAAGCAAGTCGATAACTTAGGGAATATGGACGCGTTGCAAGCATCAAGCGATGGCTTGAAATTACGTACGTTGAAAAGGGTTGATTAGGGATTCAGCGTAAGGGTCGAGCAGGTCGCTGACTAGAAGAGGGGTGAAGACCGAAGGATGCTGGACCACACCGCGCTACATTTTCAAGCATCTAGTTGCTTCGAAACGTGTTCGGGGCAAATGGCAGCAGATGATTGATCACTAAGTTAATTGGATGATCGATGACTCAAGTTCATCAGTAACTCTCCCTCTCATGCTTCCATTCAGAGACACCAAGTATTTTTAGCCTCAAGACCCATCGCTTACGAATTTAGTCAATGTAACATTCCATAAAAAAGATCCCTCCTCCGAAAATAATCGAAATAATCCTTTTCCTTCAAAATCATAATTTTCATTTGAAAGAAAATCGGTCGTAATAATATTTCACAAGATTGTGCTAAGCTTTTTTAAAATTGAAAGTACCCAAAGACATTGAATCTTGGAGAATATAGACGATGTGGTTGTTGTAAAGCAAGGGTTAACTCACAATGTATGTTTAATATATGGCTGGTCCGTGAATGAGATTCGGAGTGTAAATCATGCGAACAATGTCTTAATGTCCGGGTCATGCGACGCCCACTGAAGACAACGGACCAACTCGACGACTCTAAGGAAAGGGTGGCTCTCGAATATTCAAAGGGGAATAAATTAGTAGACACACGCGATGTGAAAAGGGGACCCCGCTTTTCTGAAATTTGCTAATGATTACATTCGAGATGCCTCACTGCCTACCCCTCGAATTCACCCTCGACCTTCTATTTTCTCCATTTTTTATTGGAACCACCTCACACGTTGATTACTTTAACCCCAATGGTTTGTCAATGGTTCGACAAACCATTTTTTACTTCACAAAATTGTAATTCCCTATTTTTTTGTTTCTATAAATCTGTTACAAACAACGACAACATCTAACAGAAAATTTCCCCTGTGTTTGGAAAAATTACTAATCTTTTTACGAGCGGAAGTTTATGTATTTTTTGTTAAAAAATCGCGAATGAATACAATGGCCTATCATCAGCGACAGATGGCAAATTCAACAGTGAATATAAAACAGATTGAGTCGAGGTGAGACGATAAAAATGAAGCAGTAAACAGGATATGAGTGGAAAACGAGAGAGTGAGAAAGTGTCGATTCGATGGCGGAGAGGACTTTATAAAAAGTCGTGAGATTCGTATCTGAGTACCTCGAGAGGCCAAGACAATCTTCCGAGGAAGAAAGAAACAAAAAGCATTCTCTTCTCCACCTCTCGTTTATGGCATTTAACTTGCAAATCCGCCTGCTGGGAGCTGCTGATATCCTTCGAGCATGTGTGGAAAGTCGTGGGGGACGAGAATTCTCTCTCGATGGTGCTAAGAAGCTGAGAAAGGGACAATAGGAAATGCTTCCCGAGGAAAAAGGATACAAAAAAAAGAACAAGAAGCGTGTGAAAAATCCGAGGGTGAAAGGTGTTGGAGGTCACTGTTCTTTCGAAAGGATGACTCCTTTGAGCATAGCCTTTGAGAGAGAAGTCCTTGAAAAAATTCCAAATGTTTAGGTGAAAGACTGCCAGAAATGTCAAAAAGTATTTTTTTCCAATTACGTTTTTAGTACATTAATCATACATCCTCGAGATTTTTATCAATATTATCAAACAATTGAATGTTATCAATATTAATTTCTATAATTCCTATCACTAGTTTCTAGATTTTCAAATTACTCGTAAATACGCAAAGAAGTAGGTTTCTATTTCTTTGCCTATTTACGAGTAATTTGAAAATTGGAAATTAGAACAAATGTGTAAAAATATAAAGTTAACGAAATTATTTATTGAATATAAAATAGGTACTTATTGCTACGAACATAGCAATCGTTTAGAGGAGAATAAATAGTAAAAGAAGCTGTAAAAAGAGCTATGAATTTAAATGAAGAGGATTTCTACATTATCACAAAGTATCGACACTTTGTTGGAAGATGAGGCTAAAATTGGGTGCGATCAGAGTCCGCCAGGACGAAACTTCACTTTGGGCTTGGAATAGCGGGTTTTCGAGGGTAGTGGTTTTACGATGAAGCTGCAATTCCCTTTACACTCGACCATTTTCGCCAGCAAATCTTAGCTTCTTTACAATATCGTTGGTTCGGGTCCACAAGCAAACCCCAAAGGGTACGATGTGATAATCGACCGTAAAACTGAAAATGGCGAGCCATTATGTTGCAATAGTCCCACAATGCCAGGAATCGACCAAGGAACCATATACTTTGCCTTCCTCGAGAATGTCCAAGGACGAAACTTAACTCGGCCCATTGCGAGTCGATTCGATAGTAACGACCCCAATAATTATAAGTTTCTTTCACAAATTTTACTCTTTTCCGTTACTGCACTAACCGAGATTCAATTCATCAGGGGAAAACATTACCTTTCGTTTGTGTAGGTATTGCTTCCATTCAGTTTCGTTTTTTATTACCAGCTTTAAAGAAGACTGGAATTTACGTCAAAATTAAGTGAAACGAAAAAACAAGCTACCGACAAGAAAAGAGGATTAGACCTTGTAATCCCGGCTCAAGGCGATAGTAACCTTTGTCCAGAAGCTAAAGAACAAGGACATGTTTTTTATTTCATTTACTGTATTGAATTCAGTTCAGTATCTTCTGTTCATTTATTCAGAAAATAAAATAATTGCATCCAAATTTGTGTAGACTGATAAAAATTTATTGAAATTATAATGTAATTGGCGCCTACAAAACTTTTAAATCAAATTCTATAAATTATTTAGTGATCTTCGCAAAACCAATCAATTGAATCTGAAAAAATAACGCTTATCGAAAAATAAATGTCAAATCGGTACTTTACTCACGTATACTACGAGTGGACTCAATCTCAAGGTGTATTTTTCGCAAGTGCACTTAAAAATCTCCATTAATATTAAATTTATACAAATCATTAAATGAAATGTTATTAACTTTTTGCATTAGTTTTTCTATTTTGTTATTCAATTAGATATACTAAACAAGAGAAGATAGTTGAATTAGTTTTTGGAAAACGCATGGTAAGGGTCAGCAATTGACAATTTTTGTAAAAAAAAAATTATCGACCTCAATAACCGATTGTCGAATAGAGCTAGCTTCTCCTTCAACTCTCGCGCTTAGACATTGCTTTAAAAACTGATAATGAAAGTCAGATACAACAAAGGCGACACTAAGTTTCTCTCTCAGCTCTAATTTAGTAGAACGATATCACAGAGGATCATTTCATTATGCCTGACAATGAGAAAACTATATGGTAAGGATCAGCATTTAACAATTTTCGTCAAAATACTTGCATTTGAAAAAAATACGACATTCTTGATTCTTGGCTGACGGACACCAATCATCAAATGAAGAGATGAACGTTGCTAGTTCCTCTCCCACTCTTGCGCTACCCCACTACTTTCAAGCCGCGCATGAGAGTGGATCTAAAGTCAAGTAGGGGTAGAAAAGAAACGACGTTACTGCCTTCTAAGGGATTCGCTCTTCGTTTCTACTGGGCTAGTAAAACAATCCCCCACTCTGCACACCTTTAAGTCCACAATGTAAGCTGGTTCTATGGAAAAGAACAAGGAAATCGGTTATAAGATACTTGAATCTTGACATCACCCCAGGTGTAGAACGCAGGCAATTTCATACTTGTAAATAGACGCTGGAGAAAAGAAGAATAAGTAAATTAGGCTGGTCGCCGTCCCTGATAAGAATCTCCCTCGTGAAGCTCATCCTTTTAAAAAAGCTGACTATAAGGAAATCGAGACGTCATCAAGCCACTCAACCCTCCTCTTTCTCACTTGACTTTCATTCTCCTTGGACCATCCCACCTCATCGCAGTTAATGCTAAACCAACGTGTACTCTTCTCATCGAGGAGGGAGTGGACTCGCTTTTTCCTTTGTTTCGCTTTCATGAGATTTTTAAACGCTCCAAAATGAAGTTTCCGTCCAGGCTGGGGTCTCCCTAGAATTTCAACCTATTATCATTTCAGGCGGCGTTCTTAATTTCGATCTTGATGTTCAGAATAGCAACATCATGGTGAATGGTTACATTTTAGGTTTATATTTTATGTTTATAATTATTTGTAAATAACTACTGTTAACTTATAACCAAAAATTAAAAGCTAAAGTGCCTCTTTATATTTGTTCGGTTTATTTTGAAGGTCGTTAAAATAAATTGCTCACGTATAACGGAAGTGGAGTTGGGCTATTTGTATCGTTTTGTCGTTTTCCAGTGACGGCACGCGTATCCAATAGTATCGCATTATTTCTTTTATGGCCAATAAAGGAAGGATGACCCTGTGAGTGTAGTCTTTTCTCGTTTTCGTATTCTAGAACGCGACCCCTTCGACCACTCGGTCCTGGGACCATCGCTTCCCCATAACCCACGATTATTGCTGTGGGGTCGTTCGGTCTGCCGTTGAAGGTGTCGCGATTGGTTTCTCGTGTGTGGATATAGTCCAGGGACTCCCCGGCCCAGTTAACCGACTGTCGCTTCCTTTGGGACACAGAAAACAAGGAAAACTCTCTCTTTGAGGAGAAAACCAGGAGGGCTTTTATTTGTATCCCATCAGAGAAGGAATGTCTTCGAATGAGTGTCAAGAGACGGATACTTTTTCATATTAATTTATTTTATCCTACAAATAGTGACAACTATGATCGTGAGATTTATTTTTAGAGAACTTAAAGAAACAAATTCACTAGGGATCGCGTGGGTGACGACTCGGACCAAGAGCACATTGTTGTAAACAGGATTTCCAGCGACTTTTGTAGCTTTTCTTTAAAGATGAAAGCAGCAGCGGCGAGATGTTATTTTAGCAAGGATGCGGTAGAATAGAGAAGATCAAGAGAACTTACCAAATTGACGTGATTCGCGAAGGATCTGGAGTTATTAATTTTTGAATACGAGTTTAATCAATACTCAGTTATTTATTCAATAACCCTGTTTATATAACTGTTTCAATAACTCCTCTGATACACAAGCTTTATAAAACGCATTGATCACACTGTTCGCTGCCTTTATGGCGTACAATTTGTTTAAATCTGTTTCCCAGAATGGATGAACGCGTGACAATTAAACTTACAATTAGTGTAGGCGACGAATGCTCGCTTCTCTCTGATTTCGCACGCCACGCTTGCAGGTCGTCGCCGGCTAACCACGCGTCGTCTGCTAGGAAACCTCCGCGTAGCGCCCTCTACAACTGAGTAGCGCGAGAATCAAAATGAGTATCCGGATGTGTGCGAAATCATAGAGAATTTCGATTGGATATCGGCGCGTTCATCACCGGAAAAGATGTAAACGATTGTGATCGTTACAAAATATACCGTGTACTTTAATTTCAGTTCCGTCAGTAATGAACAATTTTGAAACGAATATTAACAATTTGAAAATGATCCGGAAAAGGTTCTTTTGCAAAACGGACTGTGGAATTCACAGAAATTTTTCTAGATGATTCGGTTTATTTAAATCTGGACACCATGTGTATTTGAATATGGAATTGAATAAAATATGGAATTGGATAAAATATGGAATTAAATAAAATATGGAACTGAATAAAATATGGAATTAAATTAAGTATGGAATTCCTTTAAAGTAGATCCGTAGCTATTTAGGTGATACCGTAAACTACTATTGTGATAGATTAGTCAAAAAGGCATTGCAATATGCGAATCTTTGTTTCAGATTTTGGGATTAAATTTAATGACTGTTGACAAATGGAGCAGACGTCATATAGCTGCTAGTGAACGGCGATATATCTCTCGTCAGTCTCCTAGCAGTTTTCCCCTTTCTCTGGATCTGGAACATCGATGGTGCAAGAGGGTGCACGATGACACTCGGTTACGACATTAGCGACGTTTCTCCACCCCGACTTCTCGCACTTCGTCAATGTCAACCTTTCACTGACACAAGCTCTCTAGTTGTAACTTCTAGAAGATCCCACGGGGAAAATATTTGACTCAAGAATTTACAAACCCACCTTGACAGTTTTCAGATCCACTTGATAACTTTAATTCCCACTTGTATCAACTATCCGAAATTTTTGACGTCTCATTCGGTTTGTCAATCATCAGCATTATCACAAAGTGTTCCATAACAGAAATATGAATATTTACATTGAAATGTTTGCAAAATAATAAATTGTTTTTGGCTAAAATTTTTTTATTTTCCTTTTTAAGAAATACATAATCATAGAGAAGGGTTTTTTATTCGAGTGGCAAAAGTCTGTCGAAGAAATAACACATCTCTGGAAACAGATCGGGACGTTGGTGATTTACTTCGCCCTGGGGCGATAAGTTGGCCGCCCCGCGGTCCTCTGATGTAATAGAACCACTCTGATTCCAATAACCATGAATCTATCAGACGTCAAAATACAATCTCCACCTGAAAGCCAGCGGCAGCTGTACAACACTCTACAGCTCGACCACAAATCTCGCAGTATCTGCACCCGTATATCTTACACTTACTCAATGCGTGCAATTTAAAGAAGGGTTGTCAAAGAAGTGAAACGAGACATTCTGAAATATTCCACATTGAAACACTATTGTATAAGTAAACTAAAAATTTCAATATCTTATCGTGTCCACTTAATTAGTGATCATTCAACGTAACGGGACAATTACGTAAAACGAGTCAGTTACGTAACACTAATGAGTCAGCTTTGGGTTTGGTTATTTCCCCGATAAAAAAATAATTATAAAATAAGTAAGATCTGTTTACAAGATAAGTTACGCAGTTTGCAAAAATGCGTACGAAATTATTCACAAAACCTATTTTATAATTCAACGATTGAAAGAAAGAGAAAAACAAAAAGTGAATAGTACAGAACTGAGATTTAATCTTGTTTTTAAAATTGATCGCAACATTTTCCAAGTTTGGATGAAACGTGTGTGTACCCTTTGAAGTTAAAGGTAGCGTGGAAATGGTGAATTTCCTTAAAAAAATTAAAATTCTTCTTTACGTGCAGGCAAGACAGAAAGAAGAAAGAACGAGAGTATTTCCCGAGTGAACCACGAAAGAATTCGCCGAGATAAGCGCACTGAGGTGAATGGCGGTTGAGGACTCGGGGGGAAATGGGTGGAAAGACAGTGAAAAAGTCAGGGTGAGGCACAACCGGTACATTCCAGAAGAAATGATTATATGAAGTTTGAGAAACTTTTACAGAGACTAGAAAGAGGCGATGAGAAAGAGAAAAAAAGATATTTCTTCCTGACGTCACAAAACGCGCTTGGCAGATTGTATCCATTTATTGTTGTATAGCGCGCTTGAGAAACTAGAAAATCTTCTTAAAGAACGAACTAAAAGAATCTTCATGTTCACTTCTCAGAGAATAATAATAATTGTTCCATTCACAATAATTGTTTCATTGTTGTGTAATTTTGTTTCATAATATAGTTTGTAACAGTTGTGGCCAAGATTAGAATTAGAATACATTAGAATTGCCATACGACCCTGATTCCAATGAATTCCACTCTGATTTTTAAATTTTATCTTATTGTGTTTGGTGGTGAAGTTATGGATATATCAAAAATGTTTGTTGATATCAATTGAAGAGTGCGAGAAATAAATCATCACCAAGAGAACTAAGGAATCGCCATCTTTTGTCAAGCAGCCTCCGAAATGACAACATCGTTATTGAAGACTGAAAAATTTTAATTAAATAGTTTAGGGTGATGTTTAATTTTCCTGCGGACTTTCCATCTTTCCATCTTTCCTTTGTATCTTTTCATCTTGAATGTAGTGTTTTTAAATATTAAAACCCTATAGATTTATTGTTACAAAATAAGTGCAATAATAATAAAGAATATATGATAATAAAGAATATATGATAATAAAGAATATATAATAATGAAGAATATATAATAATGAAGAATATATAATAATAAAGAATGTATAATAATAAAGAATATATATTAATAAAAAATAAATACCGTTGAATAGGTGGTAAATTTTTTTAATTTTATCTTACATTATAACCTGTTTTTGACTTTAAGAACAGTTGCGCTATTATTTCTGTTTTATACATTTCTTTATTACACGCGTTCTTTTCTTACACAGAGCCAATTTGCATTCTTCTTTCATTGCTTTTTGCCTTCTCTTCACTTACTCTTCGCTCGTTCTTCTGCGTAATTATGGACATGCCTAATTTTACGGTTCTTCTTTACTGCGAGGATACATCATAATATGTCTTCCTGCTTGTACCTGAGGAACAACAATGTAGGTACATTCAAAATAAATACCGCTATGAAAATATCTCCTCTTTGTGGGCTTGAGTCCCTTCATAAGTAAAGAACAAGTTAGTTAAGCCGATACCACTGCCGACGCTGGTTTTCGCAAACAAATTGAACTATTCGATAGTGGACATTCTACAATAATAATTGTATAATAATTCTACAATAAAAAACATATTTTTTTGAATCTTTTTATTTCGGAATAATTTTACAAGATCTTGGAAATCTTGAATCCTTTATTAGTACGAGAAGAGCAATTTACAGATTCAATTTCAATACAACAGATTGTTCACTTTCAATTATGTTTGAGTGTCTTTCTCAATAACCCAATATTAATAGTTCTCAATAAAAACTAATTTTTTTAGTTTTTATAGATTTTTTTATTAAGTACTAATTTCTAGAAATATTTAATTGCATACTTTTCTTAAAATACTTGAGTCCTTTTTAAAGAAGTTAACTGAATACTTATTTTCAATAAAACTTGATTGTATACTTATTCTTAATATTACTTAATTGAATACTTGAATTATCAATATTACTAAATTGAATTCAAATTTTTAACCAAAGAGTGTTTATCAGTTGGTAGTGGAAATTCAACGATGAAGTATTCCATAGGGTTGCTTATTAAAGACGATTGCGATAAATTAACGTACTCTAGGACATCGGAAGTAACGAATGAAAACATTAATAACAAAGATGATCAGATCCAGTTACTGAATTATCGAATGGAATTAGGTAAGTGAATATACTTTGTAGCCAAAATTAATTAAGAATCTTCAATTCTAATTTTACCCTTGATTTTACCTTCGTAACTAACAACCTTTTTTATTAATTATTTAGTAACAACTTCAAATTTCAAATCTGACAGTCACGAATCAAATTTTGAATTGAATCATGAGAATTAAATCGCAAAATCAGTGGTGAATTAAATCTCAAATCAAACTTTGGATTAAATCGTGATGGCTCAAATCATGAATCGAATCGCGAATTAAATTTGGAATCCGATAAATTATCAAATTGTAAATTAAATCTTGAATTATGAGTCGCAAATCAAATCGAAAATCAGACTATGAATCAAACCGTGAATTAAGTTGTAAATTAAATAGCAAATTAAATCGTAAATTAAATATTGAATTCAATTATACATTAAATCGTAAATCAAATGAAAAATCAAACTATGAATTTAAAACTGAATCAAGTTGCGAATTAAATCTTGAATTCAGTTAATAATCGAATCGTAAATTATTTATTTATTTATCGAACGTGTATCAAATTATGAATAAAATTGTTTAATCAAATTGAGCATCAAATCACTTATTAATTTTTGAATTAAGTGAAGAATAAGATCGTGAATTGAGTATCGAATACCATCTTGAATCAAATTGTAAATTGAAATGTGGATCGAATTGTGAATAAGATTGTGAATCGTATCGCGAATTAAATCACAAAATAAATTAAATCAAATTATTATGAACCGAATCGGAATTTAAGTCTCGATTACAGCGGTGAATTAAATCGTAAATCAAACTTTTGTTTGAATCGTGATGACTCAAATTATGAATAGAATCGCGAAATAAATCCTTTTTTGGTAAAGGATCAAATTGTGAATTAAATCTTTAATTATGTGTTGAATCAAATCGTGAATGTAATCGTGAATTCAATCTGCAAATCATTTGTGAATTAATTCTTAAATCACATCAAAAATGAAATTGTAAATCAAAATGTGAATCGAAACCTTATAAATTCGATCACGAATGAAGTTCTGACTTAATATTTTGATTTAGTTAACAATCAAATCGTGAATTAAATTTTGAATGTCGCCTCTGAACGAAATTGTACAAAATCAATTAATCAACTTGAGAATCGAAACACAAAATAAAAATTTGAATTCCGTAAAGAATAAAAAATTGTGAATTAAATCTTGAATTATCAGTCGCGAATCATATTGCAAATCGAACTGTAAATCAAATTGTGATTTATTGACTTCAGTCGTGAATTAAAAAGAAAGTTCGTGAATTCCATCTCAAATTCAGTCGTGAAACAAATCGCAGATCAGACTTTAGATCAAATCGTTAATCAAATAGTCAATCGATTCGCGAATTAAATCATGAATTCCGCAAAGAATCAAATTGAGAATCAAATCAGGGATTATGAGCTGGGAATCAAATTGCAAATGAAACTGTGAATTAAACCGTAAATTAACTCGTAAATTAAATCTTGAATTCAATTGTAAAATAAATCGTAAATCAAATCAAATCATAAATTAAATTAGGAATATAAAAATTAATCTAATTGCGAATTAAATTTTTAATTCAGTTAACAATCAAATCCTGAATTAAATTTTGAATTATCCGTCGTGAACTAAATTGTGCATATAAAATCGATTAATCAAACTGACAATCGGAACACGAATTAATTCTTGAATGCAGTCGTGAATCAGATCGTCAATTAAATCTCGAATTCTTTTTATTAGATAAAATCTCAAATCAAATTGATAATCAAATATTGAATTAATTTGTGAATTAAATCTTATATGCAGTCCTTAATCAAATTATGAATTTAATCTTGAAATATCAGTCGCTAATGAAGTCGTGAATGAAATCTCGAATTATCAGTTGTAAATCAGGCTGCGATTCGAATCCTGAAATAAATTGTAAATCGAATTGTGTATCAAATTGTGAATAAAATCTTGAATCAAATCGTGAATTAAATCTTGAATTTAGTCTCTAATCGTGAATTCAGTTATGAATCAAATTGTGAATTGCATCTTGAATTTAGTCGCGAATCAAATCGTGAATTACATCTCGAAATTATTAGAATTAAATTGTGAATCAAATTGAGAATCGAATCGTGAATCAAGTGGAGAATCATTTCGTAAATCTCATCATGAATCACATCGCGAATTGAATCGCGAAAAAGAAACATTTGAAGAGCACAAAAAAAGAGTAGCGCTTGAGGTGACTAATTTGGCGACATTTTTCAACTTGAATAATCGCGATAAGCCGAATCCTGACATGTTCGTCACACATTTGCACGTATTCCTTGGGGATTAGGAGGATACGCTAAGCCACGTTTATATCAGTCTCGCGTGGAAGGAAGGAGTGAAGAAAGATTGAGGAATGGAGGAACTGAACGCCTTATTTATATTTGTCCCAATCACAGTCAGCAAGCGAGGGATGCCGGCGACGGGATAATGTGATAAATTACAGTGTGTCAAAGACTTAGCGTGCATTCATTTGTACAGTGTTAGCTCTGTCATTGGCACCATCCCTCATTTCACGTCAGGTTCCATCTTTCTTGCACTATTAAAACCCTATCTCCCGACCATCATCCTCCTAATTCATCAAATACTAACGACTCTTATTTCACGAATTCAAACATCTTTCAATCGAAATGTGCACCCATTTTAAATTATGTAATTACATGGATTAATTATTATATAAATAAATTGCAAACACTACTTTACCAATAATGTATGTCCGCATACGCTTGGAGCAAGAGACTCATCCTAAAATAACGTGCACTCACACTGGACGTGAAAGCGCACCCTCATACCAATAAAGTATGACTGCTTGCACTTCTAGGATGAGCGCATACTACTATAGAGTGCATCTCTTCCTCCCAGCGTGTGCACACTGTGACGTTTTTGAACTAAACACGTCACAAAAGTAGTTCCCTCACGGTGGCACTGAAAAACTACAGTCAACCCTCCCAATAAACCCCCTCTCGTAAGACCCACTTCTCCAGTTTGCCGAGCGACCTAGTTCCCCCACTACTATGCTTGACCGGCATCGGGTTTATTCGGAAAAGCTGCGGAGAATAGTCTAGGTCAGCGCAGCGGAGAGGTCGAAAGTGGGGAACCCGAGTTCTTGGAAAAGCATTGCCCCTTTTCGCCTTGCCCGGGTTTATCAGGAGGGCTGACTGTACTTTAAAATCGCATATTGTACTTAAAAATGTATTCAGTTAAAAATCATTGTGACATGGTCATTTGCCAAGAAGAAAACTCAACTGGTCCCAGTCCACACCATTTTAAATCTGCGATTCAAACTTGAAAAAGTCACTGCGAAGCCACAATTCAAAACTGAACGATAGCTCCATCTAGTGGGATTCGCGTGCACCGACCGGCACGCCACGTGACGAATTAGTACGAAAGCGAAGAATCAGTACGACTTTGGCTACTAGATCGGGCGCTATCCCAGAAACTTTTTACATGGTGTATCTGGAAAAATCTGTCGAAGGAGCATGGATTACTCCAAACTACCGAAACAATTAGAAGGTTAGTGGTTAGCTATTTCCCGATCTTCACCTGGGGCTTGTTTTCGGTGACGGAAACGCCGAGAAAGTGCCGAGAAGCTGAACAACGTGGACCAAGAGGACGCCGCCATTTGTGGAAGCCGGCCGGCTGACATTATTATTATTATTATTATTAAAGAAAAAGGGTAAGACCATTAGGTGGCCTTTTGACGCTTGGGTAATCCCTTTACGCCCCCCATGAGTGCTGCTTAT
>WNHD01000880.1:0-23965 GCA_011057455.1 Ganaspis sp. Gsp50
ATTTAAATATATTTCATTCTATTTAATTCTATTTAATTCTAATTCATTTTAATTCATTCTAATTCGTTCTAATTCATTGTAATTCATTCTAGTTAATTCTATTTAATTCTATTTAACTCTAACTCATTCTATTTAATTCTAATTAATTCTATTTCATCTATATTTAAATCTATTTAATTCTATTTAATTCTATTTCATTCTAATTCATTCTAGTTAATTCTAATTCATTCTATTTAATTCTAATTAATTGTATTTCATTCTATTTAAATATATTTCATTCTATTTAATTCTATTTAATTCTAATTCATTTTAATTCATTCTAATTCGTTCTAATTCATTGTAATTCATTCTAGTTAATTCTCATTCTATTTAATTCTATTTAATTCTAATTCATTTTAATTCATTCTAATTCGTTCTAATTCATTGTAATTCATTCTAGTTAATTCGAATTCATTCTATTTAATTCTAATTCATTCTATTTAATTCTATTTAACTCTAATTCATTTTATTTAATTCTAATTAAGTCTATTTCATCTATATTTAAATCTATTTAATTCTATTTCATTCTATTTCATTCTAATTCATTCTAGTTAATTCTAATTCGTTCTATTTAATTCTAATTAATTCTATATCATCTATATTTAAATCTATTTAATTCTATTTAATTCTATTACATTTTACTTAAATCTATTTCATTCTATTTCATTCTATTTCATTCTATTTAATTCTAATTCATTCTAGTTAATTCTAATTAATTCTATTTAATTCTATTTAATGCTATTTTATTATTTAATTCTATTTTATTCGATTTTATTCTAATTCGCTCTATTTCATAAAATTTCATTCTATTTCATACAATTCCATTCATTTTCGTTCTATTTCATTATATTTCATTCCTATAGATTATTATTTCATTACATTCAATATAATTCATAACCCTTCTTTATATTTTATTTTTTTCCCTTATATTTCATTCGATACCATGTACACTCAATACCAATTCATTACAAGCTTAATTCCATTTCATTATAAAAAACAGTGAATTTTATTATACATTTAATTTAATTTAATTAAATTCCATTTTCCTTCGTTGTACTTCATAACATTTAATTATGTTTCATTCAATTCCATTATATTTTATTCAGTTCCATTATGTTTTAGTAAATTCCATTATAATTTATTCAAATTCACTACATTGCATTACATTTCACTATATTTCATTCTATTTGATCTATTCCATTCAATTCCATTCAATTCCATTCTATAATTAATTATATTTCATTCTATTTCATTATACATTTCATTTCATTTTTAAAAATTTTATTCCATTTCGTTATATTCCTTTATTTTAATTATATTTTATTTTATTCCATTTCACTATATCTCACTACATTTCATTCATTTTCGTTATATTTCATTCCATTTCATTATATTTTATTTAAATCCATTATATTTTATTCCACTCTACTATATTACATTTCATTGAATTCCCATGAATTTCATTGCATTTAATTTCATTTCATTTCATCTCATTCCATTTCATTACATTTAATTCCATTTCATTAAATGTCACTACATTTCATTCCTTTTCATTATAGACTTCATTCAATATTTCATTTCATTATATTTCATTCCCTCTGTTATATTTCATTCCATTTCATAATATTTCAATCCATTTTATTATGTTTCATTCCCTCTGTTATATTTCAGTTTATTTCATAATATTTCATTCCATTTCATTATATTGCATTCAATTTCATTATACTTCATTCCATTTCATTATACTTCAATTTATTACATTATACTTCAATTTATTTCATTATACTTCATTCCATTTCATTACACTTCATTCCATTTCATTATATTTCATTCCATTTCATTATAATTCATTATACTGCATTCCATTTCATTGTAATTCCTTATACTGCATTGCATTTCACATCTTTCAATTATATTCCATTTCATTATATTCCAATTCATTATAATCCATTTCATTATATGCCATTTAATTATATTTATTTTTATATTATACTCCATTTGATTATGTTCTATTTCATTTCTCTATATATCATTCCACTTCATTATATTCCACTTTAGTCCATTTCATTATATTCCATTCCATTGCATTCCATTGCATTATTTTTCATTACATTTCATTATATTCTATTTCATTTCTTTCACTATATTTCATTCCACTTTGTCATGTTTCATTTCATTATATTCCATTTCATTATATTTCAATCTATTACTATTACATTTCATTTATTTTCATGCTGTTTTTTGTATTCCATCAGATTCGACTATTGTTTTGTATAACCTGAAAATTGACAATGCAAATAATTCACACCCCGAAGTGATTGCCTGTTATTAGATTGGGTTCGTACAATTTGGCGAATTCCGTTAATTACCATTTCTCTTGAACGACCGAAAACAATTTTTTCGAAAATTGAAGCGAAACCTGGAATCACTTGGGTGGTCATTCCAAGCTCAAATTCTTTTCTGCTTTGTTTTACGCCGACAAGGTCGCTCGCGAGAACGCCTTTTTCGTTCGTGAATCGTTTATTCTATTTTCAGCCAACGTTGCCGACTTTACGACTTAAGAGCCTATAACTTACTTTTGTAATTTACTGTGCGAAATTAGAATTACAAAATTTCATGTGTATTATACGATTCTTGCAACTAATTTCTATGTCATGTCTACTTCTACTTCATTTAAGTAAATCAACCTTCTATAATAATCTACTCCAAAAAAAACTAGAGCTAATCTATAGTTTAAAAAAAGCCAAACAAAGTAAAAGACCAGACAAAAAAAGAAAAACTAGTTTCTATAAAACAATTTCTTTGGAGTCTAAATAAAAATTCACCATTCGATCAGAATCACTACATACTTTAGATATTTAATTTCGTAAAAAGTGGAGGATCTATTTGAAGTGTTAGGCGATAATACGATTAAATTTTACAACCATCGATTTTGCCTCTAGTCTGAAGATTTCGTCTTGGAAAGCTACTAGCCGTATATTCAAAACGAAAAAGAATCAGAATTGTTGAGAGACTATAGTGTGGGGTAAATAAAGCGGATTCACCGTAAACGGCAGGATCAAGCGCGGCTTCCAATTTCCAGTTTCTCTATCATGGGCTGGGTATAAACTTCGCATGTTGGTACTTACCCACTTATTATCCGCAACCTCCGTCCAGTAGATATTTACAGACTACACCATATACATTATTTAAAGTTAGTGCTTACAAAATGTAATATCAACTTCATGAATGGAATGAAATATTATGAAATGGAATGAAATATTATGAAATGGAATGAAATATAACAGAGGAAATGAAATATAATGAAATGGAATGAAGTATAATGAAATGGAATGAAGTATAATGAAATTGAATGAAGTATAATAAAATGGAATGAAGTATAATGAAATGGAATGGAGTTTAATGAAATGGAATCAAATATTATGAAAGGGAATGAAATATAACAGAGGGAATGAAATATAATGAAATTGAATGAAGTATAATGAAATGGAATGAAATATAATAAAATATAATAAAATGGAATGAAATATAATGAAATGAAATGAAATATAATGAAATGAAATATTGAATGAAGTCTATAATGAATAGCAATGAAATATAGTGAAATTTAATGAAATGGAATTAAATGTAATGGATTATAATGAAATGGAATGAAATATAATGAAATGGAATGAAATATAACAGAGGGAATGGAAAATAATGAAATGGAATGAAGTATAATGCAATAAAATTAAGTATAATGAAATAGAATGAAGTATTATGAAATGGAAAGAAGTATAATGAAATGGAATGAATTATTATGAAATGGAATTAAATATAACAGAGGCAATGAAATATAATGAAATGAAATATTGAATGAAGTCTATAACGAAAAGGAATGAAATATAGTGAAATGTAATGAAATAGAATTAAAATTGAATGAAATGGAATAAAATGTAACGAAAAGGAATTAAATCACGACGAAATGAAATGAAATAAAATGAAATATAACTATAGGAAATGCATTATTCTGAAATTGAATAAAGTATAATGGATTAAAAAATATATATAATGAAATGGAATGATATATGTTTAACGAAAGGGTAGATTATAATGAAATAAAATAAAATATTTAATTAAATTAAATGAAGTTTAGACTGAAATCGAATGAAATGAAAAGAAATGAAATATATAATAAAATAGAATGGAATATGATGAAATGCAATATAATGCAAGCTGAATGAAAAGGAATCAAATGAAATGGAGTAAAATGGAATATCATGATATTAAATGAAATAGAATATAATGATAGGGAGCTTAATAAAATTGAATATAATGAAATGAAATATGATAAAAGGGAATGAAATGTAGTGATGCTGATTATAACGAAATAGAATGAAACATACTGAAATGAAATAGAATATAATGTAATGAAATGAATTGGAATATAATATATTAAAATGAAGCTAAATAGAGTATATAATAGAATGAAATAGAATATCATGAAATGGAATATAATGAAATTGAATGAAAGTGTGTGAATGAAACGAAGTGGAATGAAATATAAAGAAATGTGATATAATGAAATGTAATAAAATACGATGAAATACAATATAATGCAAGCAGAATGAAATGGAATCGAATAATATAATAATATGGAATTAAATTAAATGCAATATAATGAAATACAATATAACGAAGTGGAATGAAATTGTGTAAAATGGAATGTCACGAAATTAAATGAAATAGAATATAATGATAAGGAGCTTAATAAAATTCAATATAATGAAATGAAAAATGAAACATAGTGAAATGAAATGGAATACAATATAATGAAATGAAATATATTATAGTAAAATGAAATGGAATAGAATATAATATAATGAAATGAAATATAATATAGCAAAATTAAATGGAATAGAGTATAATATAATGAAATAGAATATAATGAGATAAAATATAATGAAATGGAATATATTGGAATTTAATGGAAGGGTGTGAATGAAACGAATTGAAAAGAAATATGAAGAAAAGTGATATAATAAAATGGACTGAAATATGGTGGAATCGAATATATTGAAATGGAATACAATGTCAGGATATGTAACGAAGTGGAATCAAATATAATGGAATTAAATGAAGTGGAGTGCAATAAAGTATAACTTACAGGAAACAAATGTAATGAAATGAAAAACAATGAAGTAACATGAAATTAAATATAACGTAGTAAAATGGAATAGTGTGAAATGGAATATTATGAAATGTATTATAATGTTATAAAATATAACGAAGTGGAATAGATTGGAATGAAATATAAAGAAATAAAATGAAATATAATGAAATGGAACGAAATGCAGTGAAATGGAATGAATTATAATGGAATAAAATAAAATGGAATTATATGGAATGAAATAAAATGAATTGGAATGAAATGAAGTGGAATACAATGGAATGAAATTGAATGAAATGGAATGAAGTGAAATGAAATATAATGAAATGGAAAATATCGAAAAGGAATGAAATATAGTGAAATGAATTGACGTGCATGTAAACTTAAATTAAAAAATGAATAAAGCACTGCAAATGAAAAATAAACAAATTTTTGTTTCATTTTTGCGACAAAGTGAGAATACGAAGAATTGGAAGGAGAAGCTCGACCTAATCTGAAAGATAATGATAGGGAGGTGATAAGATAATGATACATGGAAAGGCGCCTTGCGCCTGTTTAATGAGCCATGTTCAGTGTACAATAACGTAACACAAGTGTGGATGGAGCAAGAATAGACTATGACGGATGTCTCTCAACGCTCGTAAAAGCCGCGTTGTTAAACACCGTCTTCTATTACAAGTCACTCTAAAAACCTTACCACATAACCGATAAAATGGAAAAGATTTTATCACTTGTCTCGAAAACGTTCTTCAACCATTTGTCATCGCCATATCTCACAAATTCTACCTACTTTAGTTTTTAACCTTCTTCTATGTCTTTACTTTTTAAAACAACATTTTTTAAATTGTTCTGGAAAATTGAATTAGGTTTTTAAACTTGTGTTTACCAATCAAAAATTTTGAGATCGACGCATCTCTAAATTTTTGGCGTGCTGCTTTCCTTTTTTCTTTCAGACGCACGACCTAAAAATTTGGGTAAGCTGCTCTCCCAAAAGGGTAAAATGACCTTCCAAAAAAGTTAACTACTCACCCAAAATGGTAAACTGCTTCTCCAAAAGGATAAACTTTTATCCCAAAAGGGTTAACTACTCTCCGCGAATGGTAAAATGATTTTCGAAAAGGATAAACTGCACTCCCAAAAAGGTAAACTACTCTCCCAAAAGAGTTAACTACTCTCCCAAAATGGTAAAATGATTTTCAAAATGGTAAAATGATTTTCCAAAAGGGTTAACTACTTTCCCAAAATGGTAAACTGATTTTTCAAAAGGGTAAACTGCTCACCCAAAAGGGTCAGCTACTCTCCCAAAATGGTAAAATGCTTTTTCGAAAAGGATAAGCTGATCTCCAAAAAGAAAAAGCTTTTCTCCCAAAAGGGTAAGTTTTGCTCCCAAAATTTGGGCATGTTTGTTCTACTAAAATGTTAAGCGCCCTGCTCACTCAAAATATTTGGCGCGCTGCTGTCCCAAAAATTTTGCGATGTTCTGCAGTTTCAAAAGTTCAGCTGCTCTGATAAAATTTTGTGCACGCTTATCTTCCAAAATTTTAGGCACTCCCCTTTCTATTTAGATGCACTGCTGTCTCAAAAATTTCGACGGGTGGATTTTTTAAAAATGCTGTGCGCACTGAAGCCTTAAGAAGTGCTGGGCGCATTGCTGTTCCGAAAAATGTTGGGCGCACTGCTCTCTCAAAACATTGTGTATGTTCTGCTTTCTTGAAAATTCATTCTTTTATTATTCATTTTAAATTCAATTTTTTTGACTTCCTGCTCTCCAAAAATTTTAAGCGCGACTCTCTTTCAAGATATTAAATGTTTTGATATTCAAAAATATAAATTGATGCACTGCATCAAAAAGAGTTGGATGTGCTGTCTTTTTTTGGACTTGCTGCTCTCCGAAAATTTTAGGCATGCTGCTCTCTCAAAATTAGAAGCGTTTTGATATTTCAAAAATTTTCACGCACAGCTGCCGAAAGAATTTTGATGTTCTGCATTCCAAAAAAAATTGGATGAACTGTTGTCCAAAAAAATTTGATGTACTGTTGCCCAAAAAATGAATGCACTGCTGTACAAAAAAATGGATTCACTGCTGTACAAAAAAATGGATGCACTGCTGTACAAAAAAATGGATTCACTGCTGTACAAAAAAATGGATGCACTGCTGTACAAAAAAAATGGATGCACTGCTGTACAAAAAAATGGAGGCACTGCTGTACAAAAAAATGGATTCACTGCTGTCCAAAAAATGAATGCACTGCTGTACAAAAAAAATGAATTCACTGCTGTACAAGAAAAATGGATGCACTTCTGTACAAAAAAAATGGATGCACTGCTGTACAAAAAAATGGATGCACTGCTGTACAAAAAAATGAATGCACTGCTGTTAAAAAAAAATTTATGCATTGCTGTCCAAACAAAAATTGATGTACTGCTGTTCAAAAAAAATGATTCACAGCTTTACAAAAATAATTTGATGCACTGCTGTACACAAATTTTTGTGCGCGCTTTTTTTTTTAAATTTGGTCACACTGCTTTCCCATAATTGAAATAAATTTCTTGAAAATCTGTTTCACCCTTTCTTGAACTTGCCATCCCTTTTTTAATTTCGTATCGTATAAAATTTATCGTTTTGGACAAAAGTTGCGCTCTAAAGCGAAATCAAAGAATTTGAATTTTCCGCTTCAAAGTGATGTCTAGTTCGGTATGAAATTGCACATTACGTATTTCTGCTCTCTTTGGAGTCTCAAAATGGAAATCAGTTTTCCTGCAAACCGGAGGAGAAATTCTCGACAAAGAAGAAGGTAAAGAAGTGTATCTCGCGTCGTTAAACATCTTGACGAAACACTCTGTTGTTCATGTCAATTAATCTACCGGTCTTCCGGATCTGGCGAAGGGCCAACCTCATCCGGAAATTGGATTCACTATCCCAGATGCCCCAGGAACTTGCTCTCAGCAATTTACGGACACTCGTAAAAATTGCAACTGCTTTATCGATAAGACTGATGATCTTTTAAAAATAAATGAAAAATAAAAAACAATTATTTCTTCATTTATTTCCGTTACCAAATACGCCAAATTAAATGTCGATAAAATTAGTTTTTTCTTTAAATCTAACTTTGTTTTATTACAGAATTTTTTTTCACGATTTCATTTTTTAAAGTAATGACGGTTTTTTATTTTAATATTACAAAACCTAAGTGCAGTGTGCGCACCTATTTTAATCGTTTAAAATTAATTACTCTTGGTTTTTAATTTGAAGCAAACATTCTTGTTTTAAAAAATTATAAAAAAGTGTTGATATAAAAAAATGTCAAAAAAATATTTTAAAAAAATTGAAATAAAAAAATTATGCAAATTCTAAATTAAATGAAAGGATTTTCGATGACCTCTAAAAGCAGTTGTTAAAAAAAATTGTGTAAATGTCAATGCTTTGTTTAATTTTCAACTCTTGAATTAATAAACTTTTTTTTTCTTCGTCTCATTTGAAAGGTCATTTTTCATAGAATTGGGTCAGATTATTAACCTTTTTGAATATTTTACGTGCATTTTATAATATTCTATTGCATTTTGCTTGCAACATTTTTTTGACGAAAAAAAATGTAAACAAAAAAATTGAAAAATTGCTATTTTTTTCTTGGTCTTAAAAAATTTTTACATTAGTTAATTAGTTACATTAGTTAAATAGTTACATTAGTTAATTAGTTACATTAGTTACATTAGTAACAAGATTCATGTACAATATGTTAATTATTAATTATTTAGTTTTCAAATTTTTTGTGCAGAAATTCTGTAATAAATTTAAAATATTTAAAAAATTTTTTTTTACAAAATTTCTTTTTTAGTACTTTTTGAAATCAAGTTTAATTTTCGACTTTTTGTTTTAAATTTAAGTTTTCATGAAATTCGGCTGAAATTGCGGCCTTGATTTTATTGCGCCCCGTTCGGGGGCACCGACGGAACCATACTAGTTACGGCACTGTTTACATTGTTAATTACAAATATTCTCAAAATTTATACTGTCTATTGCATTGTTTCTTAAATTGTCTTAAATATTGTTCTTAAATTGTACTTGTCTTATGTAAACATTTTGCATTTTCTAATCGTAAATTTCTTTTTGTTTCAGGTAAGCATTTTTGTCCAGAAAAAGGGCCCCGTGAAGACAATTTCTACAAAGGATTTAAATCGTAAATTTTTTCACTTTATTTTAAGTACTTTTCGCCAGAAATAACAATTTAACAATATCCAAAAAATTTGAAGAAAAAATCTCTTTATAAAGTTCAGATTTTAAAAAAGTGACTTACAGGGGCGGCTTCAAGGGGAGCAAGAAATAACAATCGGAAATTTATACAAACGATTCAATTTTTTCTTTCCTTTTAAGTAATTTCTGCCATCAATAATA
The DNA here is from genome assembly GCA_011057455.1 of Ganaspis sp. Gsp50. Taxonomy (NCBI): domain Eukaryota; kingdom Metazoa; phylum Arthropoda; class Insecta; order Hymenoptera; family Figitidae; genus Ganaspis; species Ganaspis sp. Gsp50. The sequence continues at coordinate 9,582 of WNHD01000880.1, forward strand.
ACTTTTTCATATAAATTTGAAACAAAAAATATTTAAAATAAATTTAAATAAAATTCAAAGAAGTTGAAAACTGACTTACAGGGGCGACTTTAGAAGGGGGGAAAAATTATTCGTTAAGATTTTTTTCGTTGTAGTTTAAATAATTTCCAAACGCAACAAGTTTTCAATTGCAGAAAAATTGGGTTCATCATTAGGTTTCTAAATTTCAGATTATAAAAAACTGACTTGCAGGGGCGAATTTAAGGGGCGCAAGAAAATTTTAATCTTAAACTTCTTTTACTTTATTTCAAATAATTTTCGAATAGTAAAAAGTTTTCAGAAAAAGAAATTGGACTCAACGAAACGATTCTAGAGTTTCAATTTTTGAAAACGGACTTCCAGGGGTGGATTTAAGGGGAGCAAGATATTCCAAATCGTACACTTCTTTTGCATGATATCGAATAAATTTTGAATATAGTAAAAAGTCTTTAGAGACAAAAAATCAGACTCAACGAAACGATTCTAGAGTTTCAATTTTTAAAAAGGGACTTCCAGGGGCGTATTTTAGAGAGGCAAGAGATAAAAATAGTGGACTTCTTTCTCTTTATTTCAAACATTTCTAAACATTAATAGTAACAAGATTTCAGTGACAAAAAAATTTGGACTCTTTCAGAAGGTTTCCAAAGTTAAATTTTTTTAAAAACTGACTTGCAGGGACGGCAAAAAAGGGGGCAAAGGAATCCCACTATGAATTTTCTCTACTTTATTTTTGTAATTTTTTTGTAAAGTTTTCAGTATCAAGAGCAATATACTGAAAGGTACGATTCTAGAGTTTAAATTTTTAAAAACGGACTTCCAGGGGTGGATTAAAGAGGAGCCAATCAGGGCGACCGTCGTTTTTGCACAAAGTTGATAATAATGTCAGAGAGAACATAAAATTTAATAGTTTTATTTTAATATGAGCAGGGGTTGCGAAATAAATGTCAGAAAAATTTTTCAAGCATAAAAAAAGAAAATATGAAAAAAAAATATTTTTGCATATTTTCTTTTATAAAGTTACTTATCCTTGTTTGATATTCTCGCAGCCAGTGTTTGGTATAAATAAGAAAAGGTAACATTATCCGCAGATCTCCCCTAAGCTGTTGAATAAAACTTTACCCGCACTAGATTAGGCTACCAAACTATACGCGCAGTGAATATCAAATTTGAAAGTAGCTTGGATTGCCACATTTGTGTTCTCAGTTTAATAAAAGGATCGGGAATAAGTCTGTGCAAATTTTTAATGAACAGGTGCATTTAGAGATACGAAAATACAATTTTCAACTCTCGGGAATACTGTTTCGTAAAGTTTGAGTTTCATAGAATTTATCGAAGCGCGCTTTATTCATAGAAACAAAGTTTTGACACTATGGTTATTAAATGAATATGACTATAAATCCACTTATTTATTTGAATATTTTGATTATGAAATATGCACACAAAGGATTGTATCTTGTGTGCATGAATTGTTTATTTGCATTCCTTTTTCAAAAAAATGTGAATTAATTTCGTAAAAAAAAATAATCAAAAAGAAAGCGTGAAAAAAAATTTTCGCCCCTGGGCGGAGAAGATACTAGGGCCGGCACTGGACGCCGCCTTAGCTGGCCTAAATTAATTTTTATTAACAACAGTAATTCAGAATTTAAATTATTTTCATTTTCAACGTCTATTTTTTATTAAGAAGAGTAAAATAAATTTTGCCCCAGGGCTGAGGAGGTACTAGGGTCGGCACTGTGTCCAGCCGGCCTAAATTAAATAAAACTTAATATGCCTTTGCCGTCTTAAACTAAATCTATCATTCAATGTTCATTTTTCAAAAATTTATTTTACAATTGTTTTTGAATCTATTTTTTAAATTAACATTTGAAATTTAACACATTTGATTTTAATTTATTCATTTACCTAAAATGTTAGGTTACTCCAGTGACGTCAAAAAAGGGGTGAAAGTGCCCGAATTTTAAATTCGACCCAAAAATACTATTTAATAATAATTTTGATTCGGGGATTACATTGTTTGAATTGTAATCATCTTTTTTACAAAACAGGGGCGGATGATGAATATTTTCCCCCTGGGCGGACAAGGTACTTGGGCCGGCACTGTGCCTTAGTCGGCCAAAATCATTCAAACTCAAAATTAAGAGTTTATTTAAATAAAAAAAGTAGCGACTCTTTGAAAAATAAATGAAAGGACGCTGAGAGATTTGGTTCAGACGATAAAATCTTTTCTCAAGTTGGGAATAGTGGGCGTAAAGATGTTTTCATGTTGGGTTTTCTTTTTCAATACTGAAATACAAACACTAAACAGCAGGAGGTCATTACGTGGATGGTGGTGTGGAATCTGAGATAAGAGGCACTTCTTAAAAAGCTCCCACCTTTTCTTTGGTGCTTGTGCTTTCGCCACGGAAAGTATGAAGCTAAGAGATAGCGATCATCATTGCGGTCACTAGCAACGATTTAGCCAGCTCTACCCATAACGACAGGAAATACTGCCAGAGGGATGTTCGTCTTCTCGAAAAATGGCAATGGCCTCGATAACGTTCCCCAGGATTCAGGGATGAATACGCGCTCATTACGTCATGGGCGCAATTTATTTAGAAAACGGGCGTAAAAATTTGCGCCCATGGTATAATTTTTTCTATCATACCCATAGATTTTTGTTTTCTGCAAAATAAGCAATTTTGCGCCCATGGGCATAATATTTTGCGCCCCCTCAATTTTTTGCGCCCATGGTATAATTTTTTCGATCATACCCATAGATTTTTGTTTTTTGCACAATGCGCAATTTTGCGCCCATGGGCGTAATTTTTTAGAAGATTGGCGCAATTTAGCCATCTTAGGCGTAATTTTTGGCGCCCAATTGAATAACACATTGTAGATTTCTTAGAAATAAGGCGCAATGTTTGCGCCCTTTGCGTAACTTTTTTACGCCCACTTGAATAATTTATTGTAGGTTTCACAGAAAGAAGGCGCAATTTTTGCGCCCCCTGCATAACTTTTTATAGTTTTTTTAGAAGGATGGGGCAATTTTGCGCCCCTAGGCGTAAATTTTTTGCGTCAAATTGAATAACTTATTGTAGATTTCTTAGAAAGAAGGCGCACTTTTTGCGCCCCTAGGCGTAACTTTTTTACACCCACTTGAATATTTTATAGTAGGTTTCACAGAAAGAAGGCGCAATTTTTGCGCCCCCTGCATAACTTTTTGTAGTTTTTTTTAGAAGGTTGGGGCAATTTTGCGCCCATAGGCGTAATTTTTTGCGCACAATTGCGAAGAACTTATTGTAGATTTCTTAGAAGGAAGGCGCAGTTTTTGCGCCCACTTGAATAATTTATTGTAGGTTTCTCAGAAGCGAGGCGTAATTTTTGCGCCCCCTGCATAACTTTTTGTAAATTTTTTAGAGGAATCGCGCAATTTTGCGTCTACTTGAATAATTTTTTGTAGATTTCATAGAAAGAAGGCAAAATTATTGCGCCCCTAGGCGTAACTTTTTTGCGCCCGCTTGAATAATTTATTCTAGATTTATCAGAAGGAAGGCCCAATTTTTGCACCCAAGGCGTAATTTTTTGCCCCTAAATTCATATTTTGTTGCGCCCGGAGGCATAACTTTTTCTCGCTTTTTTAGAAAAAAGGCGCTATTGTTGCGCCCCTATTGTAATTTTTTGCGTCCTAGGGTGTATAGTTTGTGTCCACGGGCATAACTTTCTGCTCTCTTTTGAACAAGTTTTTATGACTACGAATGCAAACTTTGCGCCCGGGGCGCAAATTATAATAATGACTAAGCTTTCAGCCGTCACTGCCGGAATTATTTTTTCAGTGTTTTTCAAGAATATTAGTTGCGCACAATTTTCTTTTGCAATAATTTTGAGCGTAAGAGGCTAAAATTAAAATTTTAGTATCTCACCAATTGAAGAGATAAACATTAAGGGGTAAATAAAAACCTAAAGAAAATAATAAATGATAATAATGACAAGGCTATAAAATTTTTTACAATTTTTATTTTAAGACGAGTCGTTTTTAGAGAATGTTGGAAAAAATGGGTGTGTTTTTATAGTTCACGCTTTACAGTTGGATGAGTAATATCTGTCTAGTATTGGAGTAAAACCGAAGGATTAAACGAGTACAGTTCAGTATGTCGTAAAATGCAATAGTAAAAAAAATTAAGCACAGCGATTTACGCTTCTGATGTGTGACTCCAGAGACTCTTATTTCACGCGACTACTGGGAGCTATGAAACTTGTATCTCGCAATATACTCAATAACATTTTTCGATTAAGTTTTGTTTGCAGAAAATCCGTTTATTTACCTGAATACGTATTTCTTACTTAATAAGGTCTTTTTTCGTATTTAAAGATTTCTACAGTAAAAAAAATCCACGTAAAGAAAATGTAAAGATCCAAGTTTGTTTTATCTCTTTTTTTTTGCCTGTGCATTTTTCGTTTTTTGTATTTTAAAGATTTATAAATTAAAACAATTTTTTTTGTTTATTTTAATGACAAAATGGTTTTTTCTGAGTAAAAAAACGAAACGCGAAGATTAAAATTCTATTAGCCGACATTTTCACAAGTATTATATTTAGAGAGAGAGTTGAGCCAGTGTGGTGTTTGAATTTTTTACGTTCTCAGTTTTGTTGACGTCATAATCGCGGAAAATTCACGGGAAACTCGAGCTTTCGCCTGCATGCATATTTATGATCTTCATTCTCTCACATTGTATACTTTTGATTGTCCTTTTGTAAATATAAACCGTCTTCCTCGCTTAGGTCTTACGTTAGTTAAAATATAAGCCTCTTGTTGCTTCGCAGACAGCAACGCTTTCAAAGTATCATAATTAATTTATTCAGACTTTGTGTCTCAAGCCAGAAATACCCTTTTATGTTAAATGAAATCGAGTCTGAAATGTTACAAAATAAGATAATTAATTTTAACCTCGACTATCAATTTGAAGTCAGAATTATTTGCATAAATTTAATTATAATTTTGCAAGTTTTGCGACCTTGGATTTTTCTTGTTGGAATTTTATTATTGCAAAGATTGTGCTGCAAAAAAAGGCTGATGATTTTTTCGGGCGAGCAGTTGGGACTGCAGCATCACCAAATTTTTTAGAGTTGCGAGAGAGTATTTGAACATTTTGAGAGAGAGCTGCGAGTATAAAATTGTGGAACTGTAGTTAGACTAAAATTTTTGGACAGCAGTGTGTCAAAAATTGTTCAACTGTAGCTTGCACAAATTTTTTGGAGAGCAGCAGGCCCAAAATTGTGCAACTGTAGCTCCCCACATTTTTTGGAGAGCAGAAGTCCAAGATTGTGGAACTGCAACTTGCATACAACTTTTTGGAGAGCCCCGAGACCAAAATTGTAAAACTGCAGATCGACAAATTTTTTGGGACAGCAGTGTGTCCAAAATTGTGGAATAGCAGCTTACCTACAACTCTTTAGAAAGCAGCGAGTCACAAAATTGTGGGACTGCAGCTCGTCCAATTTTTTTGGACAGCAGCAAGTCCAAAATTGTTGAACTGCGGCTCTACCAATTTTTTTGGACAGCAGCGAGTCCAAAATTGTGGAATTGCAACTCGCTCAATTTTTTTGGACACCAGTATGTCCAAAGTCGTAGAACTGCGGCTCGCCCAATTTATTTAGACAGCAGCGTGTCCAAAATTGTATAACTAAAACTCACCTACAATTTTTAAGAAAGCAGGGAGTTCAAAATTGTAGGACTACAGTTCGCCTAATGTTTTTGGGCAGCAGCGAGTTCAAAATTATGGAACTGCAACTCGCCTACAATTTCTAGGAGTGCAGAGAGTCTAAATTTGTAGAACTGCAGCTTGACCAATTTTTTTGGACAGCAGCGAGACCAAAATTGTGGAATTGCAGCTCGCTCAATTTTTTCTTGAACATCCGCATGTCCAAAATTGTAGAACTGCGGCTCGACCAATTTTTTTGGACAGCAACGAGACCAAAATTGTGAAACTACAACTCGCTTACAACTTTTAGGACAGCAGGGAGTTAAAACTTGTGGAAATGCAACTTGTCAACAATTTTTTGGAGAGCAGCGAGTCACAAAATTGTGGAATTGCAGCTCGCCCAATTTTCTTGGACAGCAGCGAGTCCAAAATTGTGGAATTGCAACTCGCTCAATTTTTTTGGACTCTAGCATGTCCAGAATCGTAGAACTGCGGCTTACCCAATTTATTTGGACAGCAGCGAGTCCAAAATTGTGGAATTGCAGCTCGCTCAATTTTTTCTTGGACATCAGCATGTCCAAAATTGTAGAACTGCAGTTCGACTAATATTTTTGGGCCGCAGCGAGTCTAAAATTATAGAACTGCAGCTCGATCAATTTTTTTTGTACAGCAGCGAGTCCAAAATTGTGGAATTGCAGCTCGTCCAATTTTTTTGGACATCAGCATTTCCAAAATTGTAGAACTGCGGCTTACCTTATTTTTTTGACAACAGCGTATCCAAAATTGTGCAATTACAACTCGTCTACAATTTTTTGAACAGCGAGGAGTTCAAATTCGTAGAGCTGCTGCTCGATCAATTTTTTTGGACATCAGCGAGTCTAAAATTATGGAACTGCAACTCGCCTACAATTTTTAGGAAAGCAGCTAGTCTGAAATTGTGGAACTGCAGCTCGCACACATTTTCTGGAGTGCAGGATGTTTAAGATTATGGAACTGTGGCTTGCCCAAATATTTTGGAGAGCAATGGATCAAAAATCTCGCAACTGTAATTCGTCTACAATTTTTAGGAGAGCAGTGGGGCTACGTCATTTTGGGAAAGCAGCATTGTCGAAGTTTTGGGACTGCATAGGGTTTCAAATATGCTTGCAAATTTTTTGTAAAGTAGCACGTACACATTTTTAGGACTACAACGCATTCAAATTTTCTTTGGAGAGCAGTACGTCTAAAATTTTTAGAGAGCAGTATGTTTAAAATTTTTGGAGAGCAGTACGTTTAAAATTTTTGAGAGCAGTACGTTTACATTTTTTGGAGAGCAGTACGTCTAAAATATTTGGAGAGCAGTACGTCTAAAATTTTTGGAGAGCAGTACGTCTAAAATTTTTGGTGATTAGCACTCCTGAAATTTTGAGAGAGCAGCACTTCTAAATTTTGGGAGAGCAGCACTTCTTAAATTTTGGGAGAGTAGCTCTTTTGTGGAAGATCAGCATTTTTAAATTTTTTGAAGAGTACCTATTTTGAAATTTTGGGAAAACAGTACTACAATTTTAGAACACTGGTACTTCTAAAATTTTCGAAAAATTAGAGCGTTTAAAATTGATGTTCAGCACCCGCGTAAAATTTTTTTCCTCTTATCCAGAAATGTGCAGATTGTTCCCGGAATTGAAAATGAAAAAATTACAACCTTTTGAGCGTACACTTCTGTTCCCACTATAATTAACTCGTTTAGAAAATTAGACATTTTTTCATAGAACAAAATAATAAAAAAAATCAAATACTAGAATTTGTTTTCGCTAGATGCGTATTCATTTACTACTTAATTGCCGCTGGGTGTTATTAACCGGATAATTTTCTGAAAGTGGTGTAATTTTAATAAGTTGAAAAATGTAAATTATTGCTTGGGTAATAGTGAAAAGTACTTCTTCGAAATTGAAGCTTTGTGGTCGCAGAAGCGTGCTGGCGTGAAGTAGCTGTATTACATATTAAAGTGGGCGAATTACGTTACGGCGCGTTGCGAGTGGAATTTACTGCTCACGATCTCGTTGAACTCGCAAGCCAACGAAAACCGCATTCTCAAACCACTTTGGAAAACTTTGCAACCACTTCCCGAGTAAATCTAAAGTTGAATTTTTTATAGTTTTCCTTCCCTCAAGATTTTTTACTTTTCTATTCAACTTTACCTAATACTCGTCACTAAGTCATTTTATAATGACTTTCCAACTTTGCTGATAAATTGTACGGTTACAAGTTCCGCGGTGCTAGGTTCCTTTAATACTGGTTATTTGTAGAAATTTAATAGTTTGATTTTAATGTAGTTGGTTGGTTAGAATTTTGGTTTCAGGGAAACGCTATCGTTACTCACAATCGAATCACAAGTTTAATTTTGGAGCTCTTCATTTCGTCGTAATAATAATATAATAATATTATAATAATATAATAATATTATAATAATGATAATAAAAATAATAATAATAATAATAATAATAATATAATAATAATAAGATAAGTAATGATAATGATAATATAAATATTAATATTTTTGATATTAAGCATCATCATCGTCATTATTATCATCATTATCTTCATGATGATGATCATCATGATCATTATCATAATTATCATTATCATCATCAACATCATCATCATTATCAACATCAAAATCATTGTCATCATCAACATCATCATCATTATCATCATCAACATCATCATCATTATCATCAACATCATTATCATCAACATCATCATCATCAACATCATCATCGTCAGTATCATAAATATTATCACCATTATCATCATTACCGTCATCAACAGCATCATCATTATGCTTATTACAATCACTGTGATGATAATTATAATCTCCATGATAATTAACAATATCATTATCAAAATCAACAGCAATATCATAGTAAACATCAACATAACCCTCAACATCATCAATAATATTATCAACATGAATATTAACATTATGCTCATTATCATCATCAACAACATCATCATCAATATAATCATCCACATCATCATTTTGCTCATTACGATCACCATGATCAGAATCATAATCACTATGATCATCATTATTATCATCATTATCATCATTATCATCATCATCAACTTCATAATCATTATCATCATTATCATCATCATCAATTTCATAATCATTATGATCATCAGCAGCAATATTATCATAATTATTGTAATCATTATCTTTGAAATCATCATTATAATCATGAACATCATCATCAGTCGTATCCTTATCATCATCATAATCATAATCATCTTTACAATCATTATGATCATCAACAGCTATATGATTATCATAATTAAAATCATAATTATCGTAATTATAATTATCAACATAATCATCATCATTATGACAATTCTCTTTATCATTATGATAATTAACATCATTATTAACATGATCGTCAACATCTTCATAATTATGATCATCAACACCATTATGTCAACATTTTCATCATTATAATCGTCATTGTCATCAACATCGACATAAATATCATCCTCAACATCATCATCATCTTGGTCACCTTGATCATCAACATCATCATTGTAATCATCATCATTATCAACTTTATTATCATAAAAATTATCACTGTCATCATCATTAGGAACATCAACATCAACATCAAATCAACATCAGCATCAACATCAACATCAACAACAATATCACCATCAAAGTCAAAAACAATATCATCAAAATCAACAGCAACATTATCAACTTCATCGTCATTATGACAATTATCTTTATCATAATGATAATCAACATCATTATTAACATGATCATCAACATCTTCATGATTATGATCATCAATATCGTCTTTCTAATCATCATAATGATAACTATCTTTATTAATGTGTTAATCAACGTCTTTATTAACATGATTATCAACATCTTCATGATTATGATCAACATCATTATCTCAAAAAGTTTCACTGTCATCGCTAATATCTTTACTAACAACACAATCATGAACTATATCATTATCATCATAATCATCATTATCATCATGATCATCAACATGATCATTGTAATCAAAATCAATACCTTCTTTATCAACTTCATCATCATCATTATCAACATCATTATCATCAAAATTACCACTGTCATCATCATTATGATGATGATCATTATCAACATCATTATCATCATCAACTTCATCATCATTATCATCATCAACTTCATCATCATTATCATTATTATCAACGTCATAATAACAAAATAAATCTTTCTTGAATTTACAATAATAACGAAAACTTACAATTAATAATTATAACTCAAAAATTAGAAAATACAAAATGTGGGATTCGTGATGAGTTAAAATGGAGGGAAGTATCGATCCAATTAGTACATGATTTTCTTGCTCTCCGAGGATTTCATAATGCGGTCGGAGACACGTAACTATTAAGCAGCCATTCTTCTGCAGTAAATCTAATTAAACGTGTCCTCAGAGTGCTGAATTTTCTCCTTTCTTCTATTTAAACTAGGAAAATTCGTAAGCAAGATTTACGTCTCATTGTTATACTTATCATCATCCTGTCAGCAAAGTTTAGCTCCCCAAGAGTAGGACCACTTCAGCAGTGATTTAAAAAAACCAAATTAGAAAACAATGAAAATTTAAAAATAAGTAAAAGTACATTCTCAAAATCATTTGTGGACATTGTTGGTGAAGACTTTGTTGTTGAAGATTTTGTGCTAATCAACTTCGTTGATAAAGAAGTGGATGTTTCGTTGATAACGATTTTGTTGTAAAAATACTTTGTTGATAGAGATTTTGTTGATGAAGATTTTGATAATGAAGAATTTAATGATGAAAAAATTTTTGATGTAGAGTTTACTGTTGAAGAAGTGGATGCTTTGTTGATAAAGATTTTGTTATAAACGATTTTATTGAGGAAGAAGTGGTTGATTTGTTGATAAAGACATTGTTGATTATTATGTTGATGAAGACTGTTGACAAAGTTTTGTTGAAGAGGATTTAGTAGATAAGGACTTTTTTGATGAAGGATTTGTTGATGAAGTATTTTGTGTTGAAAATTGTTGATAAACATTATTTATATGAAGATTACGTTGATAAAGACTTTACAAAGATTTTTTTGGTAAAGATTTAGATGATGAAGACTTTGCTGATGAGGCTTTTGTTGATGAAGACTTTGTCGATGAAGACTTTGTTAGTGAAGAAGTGGTTGCTTTGTTGATAAAGATTCTTTGATGAAGAATTTGTTGATGCAAACTGTTGACAAATATTTTTAAATGAAAATTTTGTTGACGAAGATTCTTTTAGTGAAGCTTTTGAGAAAATATTGAGGAAGATTTTGTTAATGAAGACTTTGTAAAGATTTAGTTGATGATGAGTTTGTTGATGAAGAGTATTTTGGTCAAAACATTTTTGATGAAGGCTCTGTTGATGAAAATTTTGTTGGTAAAGATTTTGTCGCTTTGTTGATGAAGATTTTGTTGATGAAGGCTATGTTGAGGAAAGTTTTGTTGATAAAGATTTAATCGCTTTGTTGATAAAGAGTTTGTTGATGAAGATTTTGTCGATGAAGATTTTGTTGATGAAGATTTTGTTGATGAAGAAGACTTTGTGGTTGAAAATTATGTTGTTGAACATTGTTGTTGAAGATTTCCTTGATTTTTTCTTTATTTTCTTTATTTCTATATTTTTCTATTTTATTTTCTTGATTTTTTCTTTAATTTCTTTATTTCTTTATTTTTCTATTTTATTTTCTTGATTTCTTTACTCATGAACACTTTGTTGATGAAGTTCTTGTTGATGAATACTTTGTTGATCAAGATCTTGTTGATGAAGGCTATTTTGATGAAAATTTTCTTAATAAAGATTTTGTCGCTTTGTTGATAAAGAGTTTGCTGATGAAGATTCTGTCGACAAAGATTTTGTTGATGAAGATTTTGTTGATGAAGAAGACTTTGTGGTTGAAAATGATGTTGTTGAACATTGTTGTTGTAGATTTTCTTGATGATCACTTTACTCATGAAGACTTTATTGATGAAGTTCTTGTTGATGAAGACTTTGTTGATGAAGATCTTGTTGATTAGGGCTATGTTGATGAAAAATTTGTTGATAAAGATTTTTTCCTTTCGTTTTTAAAGAGTTTGCTGATGAAGATATTGTTGATAAAGATTTTGTTGATGAAGATTTTGTTGAAGAAGACTTTGTGGTTGAAAATGATGTTGTTGAAAATTGTTGTTGCAGATTTTCTTGCTGATGACTTTACTCATGAAAACTTTGTTGATGAAGTTCTTGTTGATGAAGACTTTATTGGTGAAGTTCTTGTTGATGAAGACTTTGTTGATGAAGATCTTATTGATTAGGGCTATGTTGATGAAAATTTTGTTGATAAAGATTTTGTTCCTTTGTTTTTAAAGAGTTTGCTGATGAAGATATTGTTGATAAAGATTTTGTTGATGAAGATTTTGTTGATGAAGAAGACTTTGTGGTTGAAAATGATGTTGAAAATTGTTGTTGATGAAGTTCTTGTTGATGAAGACTTTATTGGTGAAGTTCTTGTTGATGAAGACTTTGTTGATGAAGATCTTATTGATTAGGGCTATGTTGATTAAAATTTTGTTGATAAAGATTTTGTTCCTTTGTTTTTAAAGAGTTTGCTGATGAAAATATTGTTGATAAAGATTTTGTTGATGAAGAAGTCTTTGTGGTTGAAAATGATGGTGATGAAGATTTTGTTGATGAAGAAGACTTTGTGGTTGAAAATGATGTTGTTGAACATTGTTGTTGCAGCTTTTCTTGCTGATGACTTTACTCATGAAGACTTTGTTGGTAAAGTTCTTGTTGATGAAGACTTTGTTTATGAAGATCTTCTGATGAAGGTTATGTTGATGAAAATTTGGTTGATAAAGATTTTGTCTATGAAGATTTTGTTGATGAAGATTTTGTTGATGAAGATTTTGTTGATGAAGAAGACTTTGTGGTTGAAAATGTTGTTGAGCATTGTTGTTGCAGATTTTCTTGCTGATGACTTTACTCTTGAAGACTTTGCTGATGAACTTCTTGTTGATGAAGACTTTGCTGTTGAAAACTTTGTCGATGAAGATCTTGTTGATGATGACTGTTGATGAAGATCCATGGATTTTTTCGAGTCGTGTCAGGTTGCATGACACATCCACAATACGCATTCCTTTACCACTTTTGCATATACGACCTGCGTCCCCTCGAAAGAGTCCTTTAGAATTTCTCCCTAACCTTAGGTTCTATCTCTTCCGCGTCCCTTGTTTTCATTACCGCAGTGAATGATTCGATATGCTTTCAGATATAGAAGTACCCATGTCATTACGTTCTTAGAGATGATAGCTATCGATTGATACATGAATAGGGTGTTGCTAGGAGCTTTGATAAATGGCATTCATTTCGCCAAGATTCGTTTCTTGATGAATTCATTCTTCGCAAAGGTATCAGAAGTATCGCAGATTATATCAAACTCTAACTCTATTATAATCTAGTATACTTATGATAATTTTGTATTCCTTGATGAGGATACTTATGATCATTTTGTATCCCTTGATCAGTATATTTATGATAACTTTGTATTCTTTGATCAGGATACTTATGATAATTTTGTATTCCTTGTATTTATGATAATTTTGTGTACTCTTGATCATCTGGTTTACTTAGGATAATTTTTATTATTTTCCTTCGTGTAGAAACATCTTTTTTCCATTGTAATTTTTCATATTCGAAGTAACAAATGTTCCTATTAATGGGTTTTGCGAAGTCAGATTTTAAATTACGTGAAAGCATCATGTGTAGGAATATTGTCTGGTATTTCTGTTTTTATAATAAGAGAGCAATGAGAATAATAAGAATGGCAAGATAGTCTTCCGCACCAGTGACCTTTGGGTATCAGGGTGAAATCTACAGCTGCCAGTGGCTATAGACCGGTCGAGTTGACTAGACATAGCTTGACATTACTTGGCCCAGTATGCAGGTACTTCTACATACGCCTGCATAATACAAGGCCTGCTTGTCGCCAGGCACGTTCCTTATAAGCGACACAAATCGCCATATGACTATAACCAGTCACAACCGTATTATATGTTGTGGCTAAACTCGTATCCAGTAGTTCATGTTTCATTTAGAGACCTTGCGATTAATAATGCACCTATACTGCATCTTTCATATCAATTTTTACAAATTTTGACAAGGTTTTCATTTTCATTTTTACGATTTAATTTTAATTAAATTTGATTTAATTTTTTCTTAAATTTTAATTTTTATCTTTGTTAACTTTATTATAAAAACAAATCCGTTAGGTCCTTAAAACTTTATTGAACAAAATCTAGTCAGTTATCATTTTATTAAGGAGGAAAAAATTTTGGAAAAAAGTTTCGAACTTCGATGTGTTTTTTAATTTGCGTGGAAGACTATAACTTTGCTTAGAATTACAGTAGAATGTTCAATAAGTGGTCAAAATATGCGATTTTGGAAGAGGAGGAAATTGGTGTAAAATTGGTAAAACTTATGTAAAAAATTATAAAAAATTAGAGCATTTTAAAAAGTACTGTTTTTTTAAAAAAAGTTCCAAACTTTAAAATGTTGATAATTCTGCTTAAAATCACAGCAGAATGTTCAATAATGGGTCAAAAGATGCGATTTTGAATCAACAAGAAATTAGTGTAAAACTAGTAAAACATATGTAAACA
>WNHD01000881.1:0-31048 GCA_011057455.1 Ganaspis sp. Gsp50
AGAATTACATTTCCTCGCAAGCGTTGGAGAAAATATTATGTGCAACACGTGGTAAAAAAATAATTTCTCTCGTGTGATTGCTGTTCTCGCTTCGCTCGAACAGCAAACTTGACTCTCGAGAAATCATTCATTTTCACCACTAGTCACACAATGTACTATTAATGTAAATCCAACTTTAATTTGGAACTTTATATCTCCCATGTGGAAATTCTATTCTGGCTTTAGCTAGGGCAAAGAATTGTATCCTGGTGCCAGCTTTTGGGCCAAGCAATATTTCATCCGCCACTTGGAATCTTTAAATTTTGACTTTAGAAACATAATCTACGACCCCACATGTAAGGAATTAAAGGGTTTAAATTATTTTTATTATTAAGTTATTTCTAATATTTAAAGTATTCAAGGTTGAGTTGATGGCTTCTATGCCATTAATATTTCTGTTTCAAATTCGGAATTACTATCGTAAGGGCGGGGGCATTTGTACTGAGTGGGGCAATTGCCCAGTGTAATAAAAGCGGTACCATTCGCACCTGTCCTCATTAAACCATCTGATCCGCAGTAAATTAAGTGTTTTTACCACCCGTCTGAGAGCATCGCCGATGGCCCAGAGGTAGAGGTTTTTTTTATTATTTTCGTTTATTTTTACTTAAATTATTACTTTATTCAAGGGGCTGATCACTCTTGAATATCATATAGAAGCCAAATCGAATCGTACGATTCCAACAATTCCGAACGATTTGTATTAGAATAGATACATGAGAGCGAGAGAGAAGCTTAAAAGTGGTTGAGGTGGGGATGAATCGCTGCGTACGATAATACTTACTATTCAATGCGAATATCTCCGATTCGTATTCGATGCGTTATAAGACGCTCACTTGCATCCACGAATCTAACTATTCTAACGAATAATTTGGAGCTGACTAGAGAGTGATCAGCCCCTTGACTTTATTTAAATGCGTTGTTTTGTTTATTTAATTTAATATTAGAGTGGCGATTTTGTGCGGGGGCACTATTATCATAACAAAGAAAAACAATGAGGATAGTTGTCATGGATAGATTTCGGGGAGAAGGGACAGGACTTGAAAATGACACGTAAAAATTTAATATACGAAAATAGGATCCTCCTGAATTTGTTTAGCAGTCGTATAAAGAAGTAGGAGAGAACCAGAACCCTGTGTCCAGCTTGCTCAGTACCCCGATTAGAAGCCACCAACTCGCCATTATTTTCATCCAAAAGCAAATCCAGATTGGATAACATATTTGCCACGCTTCCGCCACATTATGGCATTCCCGATGTGACCCAACCTTTAAATCGGAAACAAACTTGACAATTTCTGCACAGATACATGCATAAGTATAAGTTATACCAAATATGTAGGCCTAAATGAAGCCTCAGTCAAAATTGAGGTCAAAACAATTTTATAGAAAGAATTACTTTATAGTCACACTTTCGTTTCTTTATAAACGCTCAAAATCATGGAACTATCAGAGTTTTGGCTGCATACATTTCTCGGTGATAAAATTTACGTATATGGTGTCCACATTGAACATTATTGCACCTTCTTGCGAGATATAGTATTATTATCCTTTTGGTCTGCTGCTGTGGCGTGTTAAAGTACATCGATTTGGAGTAAACTCGTGCAACGTGCAACTAATAGCTCCTTATTATCTCTATATGAGTAGTGAATGAAGTTGTACGCTGTACATTACACATTGTACGCTGTATGGCATCATGAATTCAAATATCGTGCTATATCGTGCAATTGCATGGTTATATTCAAATTATCATAATTGCTCATGAAATGGCACTATGGCAAGTGAGCAACTTTATTTTTGACTTCATTGAAAAACATTTAAATACACATTTATTGTGATACCTAAGCTAATTAGGTATCAAAAATAAATAGAAACATTATTTATTTTAATTTATTATAATTCCTTTCAGTGTGCAGAGTGAGACTACTATAGAGTCTAAAATATTAAAAACTATTACGCTTGAAAAACAGTGCTCTTTTAATTTGAATCAGTCGAATTTGACTGTTGAAATAGCCAGAAGTTGTTTACGGAATCAATTAATGAAAATTTCACTGCGAAATAGTCATATTCCACTGTTTTTCAGTCAAATCCTCACTGAATGAATCAGTCAATCTGTTTTATCCGTATAATTGATAAAACAGATTAGTTGATTCAATCAGTGAAAATTTGACTGAAAAGCAGTGGAGTATGACTGTTTTGCATTGGAATTTTCATTAATTAATTCAGTAACCGACTGCTGGCTATTTCAGCAGTCAAATTTGACTGATTTAGATTAAGAGAGTGCAGTGAGAGTTGATTTATGATTTATCATTTTAAGTTTCTTATAACATTTGAGCTATCTAAAACTCTCTATTTTGAACAAATGAATATTTTTTTGTCAATTTTAATAAGTGCATATAGATTTAAAATAAGTAGAATAAGTGATATTTTAATGCTATAAGTAATTCACAGATATGAATTATCGAGAGAGAAGAAATAAGTTTGCAACATTATATGCTTATAGCATGCTGGAGGAACCTTTTTAATAACGTGAACGTCGTGGATCGAGAGGATCGAGTGGTACAAACCAATTATAAGTCAGCCTTCTATTCAACCTCCTGACTTATACTGCTTGACCATACTTGCATTCTACTGGAAATCTTGGAATTGGCCGAAAACACAATGGTTACTAATTTATTACACGTACATATATAAGCACGCATACATGTCGCTTAGCACGAAAAAAATGAATTCAGGTTATTTCTGTGTGTATTCACTGCGGATTCAGTTTTTTAATGAATAACTTTTCTTTACATACGCATTATCTGCGTCTTTATATCTTCCAGTGTAATTCTCTCGAATATATTTTTAAAAATTCAAGTATTGGCTGATTGGTTCTTAATTTATATTTCTCTGTGCAGTCTCTCTGTCTCTCTTGCAAGATGCAAAGAGAAAATCTAACAAAGTTCAACTAAAATGTCTGCACAAGTTCCCTAATGGAGTTTGCAACACACGGGTATCTGTGTGGAAAACGATGGTTTAATCGGATATAATATTGTTGCCAGCGCCCAGCACAGATTCCCAAGATTTTCCCATACTCAAATCCTTTGTTCAATTGTAAAAGTATATGAATGTATTTGGATAATAATAATTTCAAAATCATCTACGCTTTGAAAAGTACACTTGAAAAAGGTTCTTTAATTCTCTAGAAAATTGTTTGGATAGAATAGTCAAGTTTGAAGTAGAATAGAAAAGAAAGTGCACATTGATCGCGGAGTTTAGAGGAAAGAGTGCAGGTTTATCTGTAAATGTATATATACATATGTGTATGCAGGTGTGTGCAGATCTATCTTTGGGTCGTTTTGGCTTTATCTTGGTCGATCGATCTCTCAATTCCGAGGCATAAAATATTCTTATATCCAGAGGGAGAATGCTGACATCGTGTATAGGTGAAGCTGTATAGGTATTCGTGTAGGTGTGTAGCTAGAGTATGAGCAAGGATGTTCTCCAAAGGAATACCAGTACCAAGTTTCTTGCCCTGAGGCAGGCGCAGCCCGTTCTGCTCTGCCAGTGGCGACGGTCGACTCGGACCAACTTGAACCGACGATTAATATTTGCAGACAATGGGCTTCGCATATTTCCGTGGCATCCAGCTGAACGAAAATCTTCTCATACACTTAAATCTCTCTTACACAAATGCAGAGCTTCTGTTCAAGTGTGCATATATAAATTTCTAATGTATTTGTTTGTGTGCATCTAGGTGCTGCTACTGCTAAATGTATACGAAGAGCCACTGTGCCATGCCGTAGTTGCCTTCCGGTCTGTGCATGTGAGCGCTCAGATGTGTGTATGTGTCATGACACCTCTGCTACGTAACGTACGATGCAAACTTTCCTTTGTCCTGTAAACTCGTGGAACTCATGGTTTTCTCAGCAAAACCTCTTCTTACCTGCTCTTGAAACGCTTTATATATATGTATATATACGTATACATACACCTTATCTTACTAAATCACGCATGATTACTATCCGTGTAGAAATTACTCATGGCGCTGCAATGGCTCCTTCTAGTTGTGCGAGACTCTTTACTGGCGCTAGATGTTCAAACTGTCTTGGGGCCAGCAACATATCAGCTAAGTCAAGTTTCTGGCGAGTCTACTCAATTTTGTGATGCGTAAAAAGATAATTATACGTATTTCGTAGACTGATGAAATAGTTAAAATTAACGTTTACTTTTGACAAGAAGACTATAGAAACACAGGAGGTAAAACTTAAGTGGTTAGGCTAACAGGAAAGATGGTTTAAGTTGGAGTTGGGGAATCTAACATGGCAAGCACAGGACTGACTCTAGTACAATTCTAGTTTACCATCATAATTTTCTCAGTTTATACGCAGTACGTACATAATTGCCACTGTAAAAAATGTATAGTACATACACTATAAATTGACTAAAGAGATAATAATTTTCAGGTGAAAAATTTAAACTTTTATTATGTAATATTTAAATAAGAAATGAAACTAATTTCTTGTCTTTTCTCTTTTCTACTCTTTTTCTTTTTTAATAATAAATTATGCGACTGAAAACTTTTTTTATATTTAAAATGAAATAAATCAGTAAATTTCTGTATATTTTTTATATATCATGTATATAAGAAGTTGATTCATGTGCGATTATCAAGTTGTTATAAAAATAATACAAAACTTGATTTTATTCTTTTCTGAGCGTGACCCATTTTTCTTTACTTTATTCAATGACATTATAACTTGATTAATTATGCAAAGAACACGGCGTTTCTCTGCTAGAGCAATCAAGTACCCAGAGTTTGTCGAGAGTTTTCTTGGGAAAGTTAATGGCATAAAATATAATAATTGGCCAGTTTTATAAAATGGAAGAAGGAGTTTGATACTGCTAGATGTATAAAATACAGCAAGTCGAACTTCTAAATATAGAAGTATCCCTATCAGAGTGGCGTGCTGCGCAGCACAGCGTCGAAGAGTCCATAGTTCGATCGCGTTAATGATAAAGCGACAGGAGTGCTTTAATGGGCCAACTTATCTCTTCACGTAGCTATACTAACATACAGTAGCTATATAGTTGGACAGGCACAAGACGCAGACTGGTAGCTAGGGATAATTTAACACAAGTTTCGTACTAATATTAAACTAACGCTATTACCACTTATTCCAATTTGTCACCAAGTAATCTACGAGTACGGGTGAGTAACTTTGTCCAAGAAGAATACGGAATCGAACAAACTGGGTCAACTAGACAAACTGAAGAGAAGTTGGAATCTCCTACACAGTGGGAGGTATTGGATCGGCATGGTGGCACGACGGCATTGTTATCAATCTGAATGGCTGACAAATTACAATGGCGAAATTCAGCCCAGAGGATGTTGTTGCTGTTGTTGGCAACAGTTGTTATTGTTGTTGTGTTGTTGTTATTGTTGTCAACAGTTGCCAACAGTTGCGAAGAGGTCGTGTGCCAAAGTCAAGTCTCTTATTCTAACCCGCCTATAGTTACCTAATCAGTGACTTGCTACTGTTCCTATTGCATTGTTGTGTGTACGTGGACAGATTGCTTGATACATCAAGAACCCAATAAATTGATTAATCACTTACTTTCTCATTCCATTTAATTTATACACCGCAGAAACAGTAAATGGGCCAATAATATAATTGCGCATACATCAACAGAGAAACTTGAGAAAGAGTAGTCTTAGGTATATATAACTTCTCCTTTTTCATTATAATGATTACACGATCTCCATTTAAGATCAACATTTTTGATTTCATTTAAAACAACTTAAAAGCTCGATCAATTTAAAAGGACAATGCAACCAATTTTTTTATTGCATCTTTAAAAGTTGGATCTATTAAATAATTTCCATAGCTATATAAAGGAAAGATATGCTTCGTGCTACTCACTTAGACATTTGTAATTTTTGAAATGGTATTTGAAAAGCACAATTACTTTTCTCTGGAAAAATATATCTTTATATCTTTTTTGCTTTAATAATATTTGCAGGGAAATATATTCTTCGAATCAAATAAAAATAAATTTCATACATTCAAGAATATAATTTCATTTGAATGAGTCTCCTTGTAAAAGTGTATATGACTATAATAAAAGCTGCAAATTAGTTTCAAATAAGCTAAACAAGAATCATATTAAATAAAATTAGGTACAATAATTAACTTCTTTAAAATTTTAAGGATGTATAGGATCTTACCATTGAATAAAGTTATTAAAAAATCCACATTTGTTGATGCAGCTACTACACGGAAAAAAATGCTCTGTGAAAACTGCAGAGCCGCTTTGTAGAACGTACAACAAGTGTGGTTTGGGAAAAACACAAACCATGGTTTTGGGAAAAACACAAGCCAGTTTGTGTTATTCCCAAAATAGTTTCGTTTAATAGTCAAAATTTCACTGTAATTTCATCCATTTCACTACAAGAAAAAGTGATTGACAAAGATTGAAGCTGAAGAATCCATATGATGTATTTGATACGTATCTAACCCAACACTGAGAAAATGGTGTTATTATATTGAAAATATCAGTATGGCTGACAGTTTTTTTAATATTGAGAATACTGGATACGTGAATCTCCAATTCTGCATCGGAATGACAGTCTTTCTGTGTTTTAACCTCAAATATTTTTGACAGTTGTAAGAATATGAAGTGAACAACTAACAGTCGTATTGCTAATCCACAAATACTGTATTGCTGTGTTAACATCAGCATAATACATTATCTTCGATTCTCTTATATATACCTAATTATGGTAGTACCAAGTAAAAAATTTTTTCAGTGCATAGTACCGAAACTTTTTCTGAAATTATTTGATTCATGTTGGAACTGACAATTTGCGGAAGACAAACTTTCCAGCAAAAAAGTTTTTAATGGTCGAATCCGGGGGGGGGAGGCATGACGGATCCCCCTCCCCAAGAACTTCAGATTTACATGAGAGCGAGACCCGTGTGGAAATTCTATCTTGGCTCAAGCTAGGGCCGAGAATTGTATCCTGGCCCCATCTTGGGCCAAACTAGATTTTTCAAACTCTAAATGAAACACATTTAGTAAAAATTTACTAATTCTACAGGGGAATTTCACAGTGAATCAGTAGAATTTAACTAATAATCAGTTGAAATTTACTAATTGAATATTAGGTAGTTGCTCAGTTTTATAGCTGTGAAATTAGTAGATTTCTACTGATTTAAATTTAGAGAGCTTGTCTAGATCTGCCACTGAAACTTTTATATACCTTCCTTACATTGATTCCCCGCCACAAACAAAATTTAAAAATGTAATTAAACTTTTCACGAGGATTTCTTAAACCTTTACTTCAACTTTTCTGAAAACTTTGCAATGTAAAAAATGCAAATTTCAATAAACACTGAAAAAAATATTTGCTTGGTACTACGATATAATTATAGGAGAATTGACCATAATGTATTGCTGATTTTGACACAGCAATACAGTATTTGTGGATTAGCAATACGACTGTTAGTTATTCACTTCATACTCTTACAGCTGTCAAAAATATTTGAGGTTAAGGCACATAGATTCACGCATTTAGTATTCTCAATTTTAAAAAAAATACTGATATGTTCACTATAATAACACCATTTTTTTTAGTGAAGCCACCTTATATTAGCTGCGAAATTCCACTGATTCAGATTTAGAGAGTGCTTTATATACAGTTTTTCTTTTTTAAAGCCATAAGAAAGGTATCGCTTCTGTACAAATATACTACCCGTGTAGAAATTTATCTACGGCCCTGATCAGGCTCGGATCAGGGAACTCAAATCAGGGATGAAACGACGTTCCTGATCCGAGCCTGATTTGCCAGACCAGGCCCTGATCCGGGACCTCGTTTTCAGGCAATTTAAAAGTTTAATTAATTCAGTTAACTTATAATTATTATTTTGCATGTTATTTTATAAGAGTGAAGTTAATTAAATATCGCAGTTTTTCGAAGGAGCACACTAAAAGAAATCTGATAGAATTATTCTATCCGATAGACCGATAGAGTTTTTCTATCAGACTCTCGTATAATTAGTCTATCGCTCTGGCCTGAAAAGTAGATGATGGCGATGCAATAATCCTATGGCGCCGTACGAAAAGTACTAGTGGCGTCTGATAGAAAAATTCTATCAGATTTCTTTCCTTGCACCATCAACTTTTCAAAAATCATATATGATTAGTCTATCACCACTACTACTTTTTAGACCGCAGCGATAGACTATTCACAGTAGCGTCAAATAGAAATACTCTATCGGCCCGTCAGATAGAAAAATACTATCAGATTTCTTTCCGTGTGTGACAATTAAAATGTATGCAGCATAATAACTTTGGTCAATTAATGAATTTTTTAATTACTTTATAAAAGCAATAGATTCATTTTAAATAATAAGTTTCTAGATTCTAGGGTTATATTGCTTAATAAAGGACAAGTACCCTGTTTTTTTAAAAAATATTTAAAGTGAAAATTTGATAGGTAAAGGGAGAAAAATGACTTGAGAGCCACTGTCATTTTCTCCTTCGAATATATATTTAACGCAAAAATACTAATAAAATGTTTTTGTAATAGAGACATAAAAGAAATATATATGCACTCTCAGTAATCTTTTTCTAGATTGCATGTTCTCTTTTGTACTCTTTTTTGTATACCCCCATGTCCTACTTTTTGCACATGTTATCTGCTACACCCTCAAAATATTTTTTATATAGATAAGGTATGTAAATTAATTATTTTAAACTCATTGAATCAAGTATAAAATGGTGAAGAAGAAATTTTGCCCATAAGACCTATGGGTCAGGTGATTGCTGACATAATTTTCCAGTTATCTGCTTTTCCAGAGTTACCCGGATTTATTGATTTTTTTCTTCAGTGCTTAACATTCTCTTTCAATTTACCAATCTCTCTATCTCTCTCTAATTTCCTCAACTTATTCCAAATACCGACAGAACAAAACACAACTCAATTACAAATTATAATCTATGTAATTTAATTCTAGAATGATAATATCAATCAGGAATAAAGCTGATATCTACTATACCGACATTGGATATCAGAATACAGTAGAATGACAAAACAACAGCACGCACCATACATAAGCAAATAGTGGTACTCTAGGTTTCTTCTATATCCAATTAGGAATGAAATGCCATTGCCGGCGTGTATCACTGCATACATGTATACATATTTGTCTATACAATTTATAATTTAATAAATTTTCTGATTTGACTATGAGTCTATGAGTATACTTTGTGATGTTGATTTAAACACTTATTATGAATTTTAATAGACTTGAGTTAGTGGTGCAATTTCATATTTCTCTATTTCATACTTTAGGAAATATGTAAATAAAATGTAAAAAAGTGAAGTACGTTTAATTTGTGTATGGGATATCGTGTAAAATTGTATGTACATGCTTGTGCATGTGTGCAAAACAGACAAAAATGCTGATTCGGTGCCGTGTCAGTGTGCGTCAATGTATGTTATTTGGTAGTGTTAGTGAAATATAGTGCATCATGGCGTCGGCCAACGTCGACATCAGATGAAAGAAATCTTGTGTTTACTGGTGTGTTAAAAAAAATCTGTGTTAATTATAGCTTCACCTTCTCAAGACGAATTTTTGTTAAGATAGGTAAGGGATTAATTGACTGGGCTAAATCACGTAACCAATTTATATTGAATTTTAATTGTACTATTCATTGGTCTATTCACGTCCATTTGCCGCCGATAGCCGACAGCGGCCAACACCACCACTATTTTCCAGATGAAGAATTTTATGCAAATTAATTCTCAAACATTAACAAACTCTCAAATTTTCTTAATTAACGAGCCTCTCAAATTGATCGTTTATTGAAAAGATTTTTTAAAACGCTTTTAATTCCATCTGTGCCTCCTGCTCTCCCCTCTTTATCGCTTGCACTCTCTCTTTCTCTCTATTCCTTTCTCTTTTTCCTTCAGCTCTCCGACTGTCTGACTGCTATAGTGCCTCAAAGCATAGTTTGTCTACACCCATTTTAAATTGACAAATTGTATGTAAACCAACTAAAAATAGTATTTTATTTACTTCATTCTACTGATTTACGTTTAATATTGAGAACAAAAGTTGGACAAATCTTGAAAATCAGTAAAGAATTTCTTGGGAGTTAACGGGAGTATCTTATCATGGCGGCAATCGGAGTGACGATTTTTTCTCTTCAATCACAAACACCATAAATTTGCTTAAGCTTCTTTTCATCAAAAATTGAAACAGCTATTAGTGTCCATATTAAGCTTCAGTTTCTCTTCTTTCCTACTACTAGGTAATAACTTATATTGTTTTAATGTATATTAGGTGAACTTTTTACAATCTAATATTTACATAGTGTCATTGAACTTTGTATTTCACTATTTCTTAATTACATTTTAGTGAATTTTTTATTACTACACAATACATTCTATCGTTCATATTTACATTTTGTTTAATATGTACAAAAATAAACACAAAACATTAGATACTTAATAAAATCATATTTACTCGTTTCTTTGGATTTTATTTGAAGAAAGATAATAGATTCTTGAAAGATATTTTTCGTATTTGCCTTATATTGAGATAATGAAAACTTGTGTACATATTATTATTATTATTATTATTATTATTATTATGAAGCACTCTTAATTGTTATTGTAGTACAACTTTATTGTTTTTCTCTTGTTTATTTTTATTGAAACAAAAGAAGTGATATTTATATTCTCTATGAAAATTAATTTTATATGCCTAGAAAGAAAAGAGTCAGTATTAAACAAATAAATCTCTACAGAAGAGCACGTGAGCCAGTAGTAAAAAATGTAAAAATATAAATATTCTTTTCTCACGTGATTGTTATTATTATTATTATTCATAGATAGTTCTTTTGTGGAAGTAAAAAAAATGAACAAACGTAGAAGAACTTCGTCGGTTGCCAGTCGAGGAACAGAGGATGATCCTGACGATGTTCAGCCTGAACCTACAAAAAGACGAAAAAAGTTTGATCCTGTGAGTAGTTTTTATAAATTTTAAAAGTCTTTCTCCTTTCTATACTTATTAATCTTTTGTGCAGAGAATTGATAATTACGTTTTCAATTTTAGAGTGATTTGTGTCAACAACTTTACGATATACTCCGTAATCACAGAAAAGAGGATGGAAGTTTGTTATGCGACGCCTTTATCCGCGTACCGAAACGAAGGCAGGAACCTGGTTATTATGAAGTCGTATCAAATCCTATAGATTTGCTGAAAGTTCAACAAAAGCTGAAAACTGATGAGTATCGAGATATGGAGGATTTGGCCTCTGACATTCATCTTATGGTTAACAATGCCAAAGCATTTTACATGGTACTTGTTTATTAATTTTAATAAAGTTTGCAAATTATAAATGTTATTTATTTGCTGTAATTTTTGTTATTCAAATTGAGACGATTAGCTACCCATTATAGTCCAAGTGTGCCCGCCTAGCATATACATAGTTTAGAAAGGAAAGTTTTTACTGTATGTACAAAAATATTGGTAACATTATCAGACGCAATTTAATGTGAGCTTAATGTTTATGAAAATTAAAACTTATCCAAAATTTTTTTGTCTTTTTCCAGAGAACATCTCCAGAATATAAAGATGCCACAGAGCTGTGGGACCTCTGTACTACAACAAAGAGTCGTATTTCAGAGGAGTATGAGGATGCAGAAACAAAGGGGAAAATTATGCTCAAGGTAAACATTTAATTTTGAAAAATAAGGTGATAAAATATTAGGTTTTTCCTGGGTAATTTTATCATACATATTCAGGACTAAAAATTGTAAAACAAGTTTAATTGGATAGAAAAAGTGTTTATTGATTGAGAAACAGGTAGTACTTGCATGGGCTTGGAAGAATACTTTTACCTTTGAAAATGTTCAAGTATAAATATTTGTGAGAATTGGAAGCACAATGTGTTTCAGGCAAAAAAAGTTTCTTCTAAACAAGAAGATGCTGAAGACACATCTGAAAGCTCTACAAATCCAGATGAAGAATCTGCACAGGCCTACGAAGAGCTTTTTGCTACTGTTATGACAGTGACAGATCCCACAGACAATAATCGACCTCTTCATAGCATGTTTCAACTGAAACCATCTAAAAAGGTTTTTAAATTGTATTATTTTTAAAAATGCAAATAGGTAAATAATTGTTAAATTAAAATTGTTCATTTTTCAGCTCTACCCCGAATACTATGAAGTCATTGATACACCTATTGATTTAAAAATGATTGCAAAGAAAATTCAGGACGGAGATTACAGTTGTATTGGAGATATGGAAAGAGACTTGATGCTCATGTGTCGTAACGCTTGTCAGTTTAATGAGCCTGGTTCGCAGATTTACAAAGACGCAAAGCTTTTGAAAAAAATCATTAGCACTGCAGCGAAAAAGCAAGATGGAGGAACGAGCACTGCAGGTGCCAAGTCTTCAACCACAGCTCCATCTACTAGAAGTAAAAGAGGTACACGAAGTGGCGCACATTCTCTAATTGCTCAAACTGCCGCACTCCCAGATGAAGATGAGGAAAGCGATGACGAGGAAGAGGAAGGCGCTGAAAACGATGAGTCGGATAATCCTCAATGGCAGCTTTTTCAAACTATTCGTACTGCCCCCAACAATCAAGGTATTTATTTTAGTTTTCCATCAAACGATTAAATCAAATGTAGCAATTAAAATTGATGAGCCCAATTTGACTTTAGGCGTACGAATGAGTGAATACTTTTGGAAACTGCCATCAAAACGACTCTATCCTGATTATTATAAAATGATAAAAAATCCAATTTCTCTGTTACAAATCCGTACTAAAATAAAGGTAGGTCCAGATTTTATTAAACGGATTTCAATTCAATAAATATGTCATGAAAATTGAGTTGATTGTTAACTTTGAAAATTTCTTGCATTTAGAAAGGGGGATATGGAACTGTGAGTGAAGTTGCAGGAGATATGAATATAATGTTTGAAAATGCAAAAAAATATAACGTACATACATCTAGATTATACAAGGTATAATAGTCACACTTGACAAACTTATTTTTTAGCATATTGTTAAATAAAGATAATAATAAGAATAAATAATGTTCTTTGCAGTGTGCTGTTAAATTGCAAAAAATTATGCAAGACAAAGTACAAGAGTTACTAGAATTCGATCGGGTGAGCGAACGTAACAATAAAAGAAATGTATGCAAAAAATATTGAATCCTTTTACTCATTTTTTAATGATACTAATACTAATGATACTAATGTGTTTTTTGTTTTGTTATTATAATCCCGTCTATTTTTATTTGAAAGTTTAAAAATCTCATTGTTTACAATAGGAGTCGGAATCTGAGAGTGAGACCGAATGTAACCAACAGCCAAAACTGATAAAACGAGCATCAAATCTTTTAACTAGAGGAAAATACAAGGACAACATACCTCTGAAGAAAAGACTTTATGCTCTTGTCAAATGCGTCGTGGAATTTGTTGTACGTAATTTAAGATTAAATGACTTATAATTAAAATATAGTTTTTATTGCGTATAAAAATATTCTTTGTTAAATGCTTACAGTATGAGGATGGAAGACAACCGATTCTCCTTTTCATGGAGAAACCGTCAAAGAAATTGTATCCTGACTATTATCAAGTGATAACTGAGCCTATTGATATGTTGGCCATTGAAGCTAACATAAAGGCTGAAAAGTATCAAAATGAAAATGAATTGATACAAGATTTTAAAGTATGCAATTATTGCTTGTTTCTTGGTATTATTTTGTAAAGAAATTGTAAAGAAATGATTATTTTAAAAACTGCACTTTACTTGATTCTAGCTTATGTTTAACAATTGTCGTCAGTACAATGAAGAAGCGTCATTAATCTACGAAGACGCAAATACACTGGAGAGAATTTTAATGGACAAGGTGAGGGAATTGGGTCCTCTTCCTGATAAAAACAAGTCAACGGCATCAACTCCAACGAGGAATGTTGGGTCTGTAATTTATTAATTAATAACATACATTTTCCTTTTTTATTTGACTAATTTTTTAATTAATTTTTTGCTTTATTAAGTTTTCCTTTTAAAACATTCAGAAGACCGAAAAAGGTGGTGTCTCTGCGCATTCAAAAATTGCGCACAATGTATGACACAATTAAAGATTATCATGATTCTAAAGGAAGGCAATTATCGTTAATATTTATGAAACTGCCCAACAAAAATGAGTATCCTGATTACTATGAAGTAATAAAGCAGCCAATGAATATGGAGAAAATTGCTGCTACGCTCAAAAACCATGGGTACGAGAGTTTGGAGGAGCTTGTTTCCGATTTCATTCTAATGTTTGATAATGCCTGCAAGTATAATGAGCCAGATTCACAGATATACAAGGTTAGTTAAATTACTTATCATTTAATTACGGTTCTCCTCTTATTTATAATAACTTACTTTTAGAACATCCAAAGTGTCTCTTTTTATTTGAAATATTATGTTTTCTAAGTTGGTAGTTTCACCTCAATTTCAATGACTTATAAGTCATGAGAAAGTAATTTAAATTTTATTAAATTACACTTTTCAAAATATGTATAATTTTATAAAGTTAGGACTTTTACATGAATGTTTCTGGATATACTAATAAGGTATATCCCAGTGCTGACTCCACTGGTCACCTTAAGCTATTTGATATACAGTAGAATTCAATTATCCGGATAATCGGAATTGTCATAAAAAATGATATTAAATTCAAATTAAATCCCAAAAAAAACTTATACAAACCTAAATTTTTATAAAATGTCACACACAACAATAAATGGTACATTTACCTTATATTACATTAAACAATAATACAAAACAAGGATTTTTTATCCAAAAGAAACTACATTAATGCAATTAATGTTTTTATACTTTAATCTTGAAATAAATATAGTATTAGGGGAAAGTTGCCCAAGACGGCAACATCCATATTATGCAACAAATTATAAAGTTAGTTAATTAAAAATACCAAAACAATGCACCTTTATTATTGTTTAGCATCCCCTTTAAATAATCCATTAGATAAAAACCATGTAAATTATTTAAAAGACAAT
The DNA here is from genome assembly GCA_011057455.1 of Ganaspis sp. Gsp50. NCBI lineage: Eukaryota > Metazoa > Arthropoda > Insecta > Hymenoptera > Figitidae > Ganaspis > Ganaspis sp. Gsp50. The sequence continues at coordinate 15,117 of WNHD01000881.1, forward strand.
TAATTTTGGCGTTGGAAAAAAAGTGCATTTTGGCCGTCTTAGGTAACCTGGTAGCCTAAGATGGCTGAAACAAATTTCTTTATTATTTAAACCACTTTAGGAATTTGAATACAAAAATAATAATAAATTTATAAACCAAGAATAAATTAAATGAAACGCAACCCTCATACAAAATATAAATAAATAAATAACTTATCGGTTAGGTTCTTTGGGTTTTCGAGTTGAGTCAGCGGCGAGGGCAAGTGAAAATGGTAGACGGTGTGGAGACTCAAGAAACTCGAATATTGCAATGATACTTGTCTTGTTTTAGCGATTATCAAAAGTCCCTCGTCCCGTTATTTAAATAAATATTAAATTCTTAGAGGTATCCACCAAAAACAAGTTTCCATTTCCTCACACTCGCTTTCCTCAAATTCCAATGGAATGTAAATTCTCTTCCATGGCCACAACAAATCGCCACTCTAATTAGAAAATATTATTTATTCTAATTAAAATTTTATATACAAATTAGATATTCAAATCAAATAAAAACTATACCTCTGAGCTACCGGCGACACATAGAGGGGTCGCAAAAACAATTCCATTCAATTAAAACCGGTGTGAGCTCGGCGAGGTGAGGAACGGGCTTTTATTAATCGGTAAAATCTCACCCCCCTCGATAATAATCCCCACACCATGTTTCCAAATTCACCTGCCCACCGACAATATCGAAGCTAGACTATTAATCCATTACACGGCCCCCTCCTTGAATTTCTCAAAATCTATTTATTTAACAATTAAAAAATTTCTATTAATATTGTTTAAGATATTTTAAGTATGATATGTACTTTTTATATATATTATTGCAAAAAGTTTACTAAAATAATATGCAAAACACAATAAAAATTATTAATAAAATATTGCTTATAAATCATGAAAAAACAATATATATAAATATGTATGAAAAAGCTGCTTTATTTTAAGTAATTTTAATTTATTTTCAAGATTTGACTGATTTTCATTATAAAAACAACATTTGTTTAAAACTTTTTTAAAAATATACTGTACGTATTCACGGTGGCCGTTTTAGGCAACTTGCTTTGTTTTCAGATAATTTGCTTTTTAATTATATAAAATAAATATCAATCAAAACTATTTTAAGATTCTTAAACCTTATTAAAGGCTCTTTCAAATAAGACTGATACTTTATAAATAACATTTAATTGATAAAATTTTGAGTTTTAAAATTAATTTAAATATACTTCATTTTTTGAAGTGCTAAAAAGATTTTTCCCTCTAATTGTTTTTATTTATTTTAACTGCACAAAACAATACTTTAACATTCATTAGAAGTGTTTCAACTATAAATTTACGTACATAATTGTTTAAAAATTTTCCTTAATTCAAAGATATTAAAGGGTGGCCGTTTTAAGCGCTAGACTGTTTTAGGCAACTCTCCCATAAATATAAAAAATAACTTTTAAATAAATTGTGTCTTGGATAATTTACGTATACATTTTCATTGTTATTGGTAAGGGAGTATCGCCGGTTATTGGCCACCTATTTTTTCTATGTTAATTTTCAAAATAACTCTTTGTTATAAGTACTACATTCTCGTGCCCTTACCAGCTAATATTTCGTCCTAAAACGAAATAGATAATTGCACTACTTCATACTTATACGGAAGTTATACCACAAAGTCACTATAAAGAAAGTTTTTGTACAAAATTTCCAAACGTTTTAAGAAATTAATTTTTGAGTTTTATTGAAAATAAAACCATACTTTTTGTTTAATACTTGTATCATAATTGACAATACAAAAATATATTTCCAGATTCTCGCAAAAGAAAATTTTTTGTTATGAAATTTTAAAATAACGTTATTTTCCAGTTGTTGGCCACCCATAGTTCCGGTTATTGGTCACTTAGTTTTCGTGGATGTTCAACAGTAACATGGTTTATATTCAAATTAATTTACGTATTAATTTGATTTGGACAAAGAAAATATATTTGACTGAATAAAATAGATAATTTGTAGTGATAATTCATATACGATGAGAGAATAAGGCATGCAAAAAATTGAAATAAACTGATTTCGTTCGAAGCCCTGACCAGATATCAAAAGTAACAGGGTGTCTACTCGTCCTGAAAAATTCCTTGAATTTTAAAAATTGTCCTAGAAATGTCCTGGAGTTTCAATTTCTGTCCTTGAATTTGAACTAAAATGAGTGAAAATAAGTGAACACTAAATTCAATTTTTAAAAAATTATTGCAATATGTATATTAAAGTTTTGAAAAATAAATATATAACAAAAAAGATATGGAACATGACGAGAAAATGAAGTCACTGTAAATATTTGTCCTGAAAATGTCCTGGGAATTTCAGTGATTTTTTCAGTAGACACCCTGTAAAATGTTTGCATGTATATGAGAAGTGATTTTCTCTATTGTTGCAAAATTTATTTTTATAATTATACTTTCTACTGTTTTTTGCAAAATTTGCAGTGGCCAATAGCCGGATACAATTTTTTTTGGCAAAAAAGGATACCTTCAAAAATGTGGGTACAAAATATTTTCTATTTTTAAAATCAAAATTTTTGTTACATAGAAAGTTAGTTTAGGTGTGTAGCTTTAGAACAAGGTCATTTTGAAAGTAAAATCTTTGCAAGAAAAAATATGGTTCAAAATGCAAACCCCGTCAACAACCGGAGACACTCCCCTATATTTAAATCAAAGTACTTTTTTATATTTGAAGTTTTATAAAATCAGGGGCGGTACACAAATCAAGTAAGGATAGAAGGAAGGGAGAAGTCTAATGAAATCTTACACCCTGTGTTTTTACTTTTCACTATAAATAAAATCTTATGTAGAGGTGTAGGGGGATAAAAATATCAAAAAAGACGTCTTACTTAATTTGTTTAGGGCACCTTGGAGAAGGAAATGTTACTACTCATTAGAACTCTACTTGACTAAACTTATTTTTTAATTGTTCAATTACAGATGAGGTAGTTACACTTATTGTTTGTAAAATAACTAGTACGTGTAATATGAAAATTTTGTTAAACAAATATAAACAGCATATTTTTATAAGTTTCTTTTTTATTGCTTTACAGGCCTATGTTTGACTATTACAATTAATTGTGCAATTCTTAATGCTTAGACTTTATTGGTTTTTATTAGTATGTATTAGTGTATGCCAGTGTATACATTTATAGAAGACATTCAGTTTCGTATATATTGGATTTGCAGATGTTTGTGCTTTTGTAGGTTATGTGCGAATTACATTTACAATCACGTTGGCTGGCGGCAAAAGACAGCGTGAGTGGGGGGGGGGGAAGAGCTGTGCGCAAACTCTTGATGTAGATTGCATTGTAGGGATCATTTCTTGTTTTCTCTCTCGTACTCGCCTTTCCATTCCCACCTTTTCTCATGCTGCCTCTCTTTACTCTTCACCTCGTTTTGTCCTGTCTACACATCTTTTCGTGTCTTTCCGTTTGGACCCGATTGTTGTGTTCTTTTTGCTTTTTTTCTCTTTTATTTGTCGGAAAGTAGTGCGGCTCTTTTTTATCAAGTATTATTAAAAACGTCACTTCTTCTTAAAGTATAGTGTATTTTGAGAAAAATACACTCGCGTCATTGAAATGTGAAATAATGTGAAAGAGACGCTCAGTGGACAGTTTTGCATATACCATGCTTCGTGCCTCCGCGACCTGTGGTCTTCCATTTTCATAATATAAACTGATAGTTTTTTTTCTGCTAATTTTGTTTTTATTATAATCAATATGTTTTTTTTAGAAAAATAATTATTTTGTTTTTACGTTCTTCTATTTGTCTTTTCTTAAAAAAAGAAAAACAATGTTTGCATTAGAACCTGGTTCTCCATGCCCACTTAATACGCCACCAAAGTCTCCTTTTGTTAAAAAGTCTCCAATACGACCCTGTTCGATTCGTCTCTTTCGAGACAAAGACCTGGATCAGCGAACGCCAAAAAAGTGCAAAAAAACGGAAACCAAAGTAAATCACTATTTCATTCTACATATTTTTTTAAAATTTTACATCTTTGGAAGTAGATGACTTTTGAAACTCAGTTTTCTCTGTTATATAAAAATATAGTTACTGCAATGAAAGCACATAACAAATTGAAATTACAAACATTTAAAAAGTGACTTTTCTCAAAACAGAAGTATTTTTTGGAAAATTTACTGCGTTCCTGAAATTTTTTGTGCGTTTTCTTTTTGTTATTCGATTCGAAATAAGAAAACACGAATTTAAAAGTAACTCCTAAACACTACACTTTTCTGTATCAATTGGTTTTATCATAAAATTTTATCATAAAATTTATCATTTTTGAAAACTTCGAGGATAAACGAATGATTTTTGTACATTATATTGTTTTTTACCTTCTTGTAGGGGAGTGTCTCTAGTTATGAGACGGGTTTTGTTCTTTTGTGTATAAATTATAAATGTGTAAACAAAATTGTAAATAAAATATACCATTCAAAAAGTAAATAAAAAAATAAGGAACTTTTGTTCGTAGAAGATAAACTATTCCGACTAATTCGCAAAATGATCTGGTCAATTTTCTGGGGGACATCAATTTTTGTAATGAAAAAAAATATCACCAAGTTGTAAGATACTTATGAAATTGGACAGAAATTGTTATATATAATATGAATATATTAATATTATTTATTGTTATTTTGTTAAAAATAGAAAATAATAATTTTCATTTATTTAAAATAGAAAACTATACAAATAGTAAAAAATACACGTAAAATAATAATTTAATGATTAATGGATTCTAGCAAGGAAAAAATGAAATTGACTCAATACAGAATTATAAAATCCAATTTAATAAAACATATTCTATAGTTATATTTTATATTATATTGCATTGCCTTATCATACCATAAAATGTATGTGCAGATCAAAATTGAAAATAATTTTTGAGATGAGTTTCGCCACTGTCTCACAACTGGTGACATACTGTGTCTCACAACCGGAAATTGTCCAGATTTAAAAAAAATTAAATTAAATAATCTTGAATAGTAAATTGATAAAATGCAATGTTGAATGACAAAATATAAGAAGAATACTAAAAGAAAATGCATAGCAATTATCTTTTTCTACAAAATCATTTGAAAAACATTATATTGTATATTTTGAAAAAAAACTTTTCAGTCGCTTTTCCCACACAACATTGGATTCTCTCACAAACAATACATGTATCTGATTTTTTTAACAGAAAAATTGGTTTATAGATTAATAAAAGTTGGTGTCTAATCCAATCGGCGTTTTGATGTTTAATGTCAGAAAAGATTCTAGACACACTCCCTTATATAAATTTGTTGTCTAGGATGCCTTGATTTTGCAACGCTTGGTTTTACAAACAAAACTACAATTAAGTGAGGATGAAGAGAGTGTGCCTGATGTAGCAGCCGCTGTGCAAGAAATTCTCGCCACCATATTTACTGCCTTGTATAATCATCAGGATGAAGAGGGCAGATGCTATTCGGATTCGATGGCGGAACTTCCTGAACACGATATCGTGGATGGAAAAAAGTATGCAACTTTTTGTGTGCCTAATAAAAAATACTCTATTTGAGTTTGTTTAATTAAATTTTGACTATTTAGGATTCGTGGCTTGTCACTGGACTTAATAAAGCGAAGATTGGACAAGGGCGTTTACAAGAGGTTAGACCGTTTCCAAGAAGATGTATTTACATGTTTGGAAAGAGCACGCAAATTATCCCGGACAGATTCTCAGCCTTTTGAGGACAGCGTTGAATTGCAAGCTTTTTTCCTGCGCACCAGGGACGATGTAACCCGAAGTGGGGACCTTTTGCACTCGCCGGCTCTTAATTATACACTTTTGGATCTTTCAGCACAAGTAGCCGAACTCAAGCGAGTGAAATTAGAGCAGGAAATTTCATTACCAGCCGAAGACGAAAGTTGCGATGGAAATGACAAAGTTAGTTTATAATTTTAAAAGAGCTGTAAAAATTGTATTTATGTTTGCTATAAATTAGAACTAAACAACTTTTCTTCTTTTTTCTCTCTCTAAAAAAATAGGAATCGGAATCAAATTCGAGTACGGGTGCAAGCAATGGAGATGGGGCGACTATGAGTTTTAACCAAGAAGTTTACAGAGCCGGAGACTTTGCTTACGTGGAACCGAGTGAGCGAGGAATGGAGTTCAGTGTAGTATTAATTGAAAGACTTTGGACCAATTCTGCGGGTGAACAGATGCTCTATGGGAATCTCTTCTATCGTCCAAGCGAAACTTACCACGTTGCATCAAGAAAATTCCTTGATAAAGAGTTATTTAAGAGTGAAGTACACATCGCAGTACCTCTCGCTAAAGTAGCTGGCAGGTGTTGCGTTCTCAGTGTCAAGGATTATTTCCGAATGCTACCAGAGGGCTTCTTGGAGAAAGATGTCTACGTTTGTGAGTCGAGGTACTCGACAAAAGCGAGATCCTTTAAAAAGATTAAGAATTGGAATTTTGATCCTGATCGTTTAAAACTCGTGCCTAGGGAAAAAATAATTGAACCAAAAAGAGTAATCTCTGTTTATAAAGAGAGGCTTGAAAAGCACAAAGAAGAAATTGCCGAGTTGGAAGAGGGAGAGAAACTTATTGAAAAAGAAAGACCGGTATGTAGGATCTTGGAATTTATTTTATCCATTCTCTTTGTATAATGTTTTTTCGCTTTTTTTTTATCAACATTCTTTTCTTCTCTTATAGAATGTGGTACTCTATAATTCAGAAGACACTGATAATACATATTACGAGCAGTACAATACATGTGTTGGATCTGTAAAAACAGGCGATTTTGTTTATGTTGCAACTGAAGGTGGTCGACAACAAATTGCACAAATTGATACTATTTGGTCCACTAAAGAGTAAGTAATAGGAGAAATTGTAGTAGCCATTATTTGATGAGTGGAACATAATTCTACAAATTATAATTATCGTGCCACTGCTGTCACTGTTTAGCATGAAATAGGTGACAGCTTTGCTAAATTTAAAGAGGTAAATAAAGTGGCCTATTATTGCGAAAAGTTGAATAAAAGTAATTTGCTTATTACTATTTTCAGGGGAAAATGTTACATTAAAGGCCCATGGCTTTTAACTCCTTCGGAAATACCTCATGCGCCCACAAAATTATTTTACAAGCAAGAATTATTTCTATCTACAATAGATGGTACTCATCCACTTGTTGCAATCGTAGGAAAATGCGCTGTTTTAGATTACGGAGAATACGTTTGCAGTATGTTAAATAATTATCCTTTCATAGCAACTTGTTAATAATAATAATAAAATTGCATGAAAATTAATTTAAACACACATTCACAGGCCGTCCGACAGAAATTCCGGAAGATGATATTTTCATTTGTGAATCCACTTATGATGAAACTAAAAACTTGATGAGAAAATTAAATCAGGACGGACTAAAAAAGTATAACCATAGTTCAACTGTTACAGACGACGAGATTTACTTTTTCCGCAAACCCATAAATCCTGCCAAAGTGAGTTTTTGTAAAGAAATTGTTTGTCAATTTTTGTCTTTTTCTTTACTTTTGTCACTAATCATTTGACTAACACACTACAGGTATCTAGTGAAGTGGCTCAAATGCAAAGCCAAATTAAACCTCTTAGTGCCTCGGGTTCCTTTGAAATGGTAAGTAAACTATTGTGTTGAAGGTATTATACATTTTCACTTTTATATCAGTTGTAGAATTTGCATGCTTTCTAACATACATTTTATACTGATACAGCAAGATTATTTTTCAACAGTTGCTCTTCAAGTACTTTAAAGACATGACGAAACCTGCCTCGAAACGGTTAAAATGACTGAAAGGGCGTCAAAAAGCTTTTTCTCGTTTATTAAAGTTTGTGGCTAAGTTTTATCGTCTTTGATGAATTAGGCTTATTAACGTATAATCAATTAATTTTACTCAAAGCAACATAAATATGATTTATTGCAGACAAAAATAGACTTTGTCATACATTTGTCCAAACGTTTGACGCCCTTGCTAAAGAAATAGAATAAAATGCACACATCTATAGCGATTTTAAGGGACCGGAAATTGTACATGAAAAATTACAAGGGTCCAAAGAAAATAATGCCATTTATGTAATTTTCACTGTGTTCAAATTTATTCACACCTATTCAATAAGATTCCATTCTTAGTATCATTGTCGTGTTTATTGAATTATAAAATTTAATGTTTAAATAGATAAAAAATAGTCACAGACCTTGGCAATGAAAGAACAGTTTTTACGTCTTTTCTGTAGTTCTTGTCGCTTTAATGCAGGTTATGCGCGACACCAGCTTTGGTACTATGCTGCACAAGTGATTAAACAATTAAAATGATAATACCTAATTATTATGATTACCGAAACATCTAGCTGTATTAGTTATGGCTTGATGCACGTTCGTTATCTTATGCCGGCATATGCAATTATTTTTTCAGTTGTCAGTTTTTCTCACTTTTGTTATTTACGTCCATTAAGTTGTTTATGAGCATCCATCCAGTTAAAAATTGAATTTTCTTGCAAGTTAGAAAAAATCAGAGCACCTGTTGGGTTTTTCTCAAGTCTATAAAGTCAGTTGACAATAATTGGTCTCATGTAAAATTGATGGGGATGTGAAATCAAATTAATTAGGCAATAAAGAATTGTTAAGCGGGTCCAATCAGCTTTGTTAACCGCTCTCAAGCTTATTGAAGCAAACCAAAAAAATGAAAAGAAAGAAAGAATATACAGTGTCGACAGTGCTCCCAGTAGAATTTATTTCTCTTGTCAATTTCTTGAAAATGTTTACATATAGAGTTGGATTTTTGGTTTGTTTCTAAACAGTGTGTATAACTTTTGTCTACTTTTGTTTTTTTTTACAAGTGATACCTGCCTATTTTGTTTTGGAATTTGTCTTTTATTTTTTAAATATTTTTGAGAGAAAAATGTATATCGAAATTAATGATTAATTAATGATAAAGATTAAATGAAAAGAAAACTAGTAGCACTGACGATACATGTATTGGAGGTAATGAAGGTAACTTGAGACTAATGGTATAGGATTCTTCACCGATACCGAAGCTGGAACCCGATGTACTAAGCATGGGAGTAGGATTAGGAGTAGGAGTCGGTGAAGACAGCATGGATGCTGGTGGTCCTCCATCTGTTGGTTCTATGGAAGCTCAACCGGTGCTCTCCTCCAACGCCCAAACGCCCGTTTCCACAAAAAAGGTAGGTTGCCTTTACCATTTTCATTTTCATCCTCTTTTTTTCTACTTTTTGTATTTTTGCGCACTGGCTCATTATCCACTGTATATTTTCATTTATCGTTTTATTAACTGGTTCATTTTATGCTTTCACGTTTTATTGATTTATTATTGGTTTGCAATAAAATATGCCAGCATATATTTTTTGTTACTCGCACCGTTTAAAAAAGGGATTTTCTTGAAAGTTCTGGTAGTCGTAAAAATAATAGATAGAAAAGCCACTTGTGCGAAACGTTCATCACTTTAAAGGAATGCCTTTTTTAATTTAATTTGTTCTTCTGTTTAGAAATCCACCGGTAAGAAATTAGTTACGGGATATATTTTGTATTCGAGTAAAGTTCGAACACTGATTACACAAAATAATCCTGACTCTACCTTTGGAGAGATTAGCAGAATTGTTGGTAACGAGGTATTTATTTGTTTTTTTTACCGATTTTTTTACTTTTTCTTTTAGACGAGCCTTCAAATACACAGCAAACTTTTTCTTGTTAATTTTTAACATTACATTCAACTGTATATACTTATTGGTTTATAACATTATTTTTTTATTTAATATCCTTTATAAACTTGTGTAATACAAATAATGTATAAATATTTTGAGGCTTGTCTATATATTTCCGTAAATAAATTGGCTACTCTCTTTTTTGTTTCAAATTGTTCTCTTTATTTTTAATTTAAATAAATTAATACATGAAATTAAACGTTCCGTGGAGAGTCTTTAACATGTTGACAAGTATTTTAAATATTATCAATAGAATACGAGACCGTTACAATCAGTTAGGTCAACTTGATTTTATTTTAAATTATATGCAGATTTTGTTGTATCATTTTTTACAAATGTAATTTTTATTTGCAAGCTTTAGTATTTTGATTATTTTAATGTTTAGCTTTAATTTTGTTGTTTAATTCATATTGTTTATTTTAAAAAGGCTAGTGCAAATTAGAAATATAGATATATATTTTGATAACTATAAAGATAATAAGTTTATTTAAATGTTTTTTTTTCTTTTTTTGTATTAAAAGTCAGGAAAAACATTAAAGGTAAATAAATTAAGAAGGGAGTAGCCATTTTCAAAAAGGACAGTCAATGTTGCTTGTTAACTTTTTCGTAAATGTATTTGCTCTAAACTAATTTCTGATTTTTTTCTCTTCTTTTTTTGTGCATTTTTTTAGTGGAGAAAATTACCAGCGGGTGAAAAACAAGCGTGGGAAGAAAAGGCCATAAAAATGAATGAAGAAATCGGCCAAGTAAAGGGCAACTCTGTGCAAATTTTTTCTCAGGATCACGTTTATGAATGTTGTTGGGACAGTTGTGATTTCCAATTTGAGGACATGACTGACTGCATTGACCATTGCATTGCCGAGCAAACCGGGCACGTACAATCAACTTTTGCAGCTCTCAGCAGTGGTATGTTTTGTACTAACAGATTAAAAAATTTCGTCAAGTATTTATGTATACAATGTAGGTGATTCTCCTGAAATTGACTATTATTGTTTTATCATCTTCTACATTAAAAGTTTGTCCTCTATTTAGTGTTTTGAGTAAAATATTAAGCAATTTCATTAGGTCAAATTTATGTATGTAGATTCTAAACCATTGATATTTTTTATTTTTGAAAGTAGTGCGATTACAGCCTTCAATATTCTTCAAAAGTTTCTTGATATTTTCAAACTTCAAGTTGAAATTCTATTAAATTTAATGTTAACAAGTTCCGCATTAAAAGTACCTACTCACATAGTAATTAATGCAAATTTGAAACGATGAAATTGGAAATCTCAGCTGAAGTGAAAGAAAAATGTTAATTAAAGTACAAAATTCAAGGCCTTCTTTAGGGCGAAATTGAACTTTTTCAAGATCCACTTTTCATACAGAAAGACATTCTTTATTATTTTAAATCTAGAATTTATTTCAGATCATATTTTTGGAATTTAAAAACTCATTTTAATACCCTATTGACATCTTGAAAGGAATCCTGGATTTTTGTTTAAAAAGTATAGGTTTCTAAAGAAACTTAATACAATAGATTTGTACCTCAAAGAAATTTTCAGCATACTCATTTATAAATTAAATGAGTCGAAAACAATGTATATTATGTATTTTAATACAAAAACTTGTAAAATTGGTCTTTTTATTTAGAAATTAACTTTTGGAGTTTATCAGAACAATTGCTTTTGAATCGAAATTTGAATATACATTGAATTTATTGTAGACGCCGAATTCCAATGCCAGTGGAGAGGTTGTGGTCGAACAAAAAAATCGGTTCCACCGTTTCCAAGTGTACAAAGGCTTGCAAGGCACGTTAAAGAGGTTCATATTGTCAAATCTAATGGACGTATTATTCCACCTGAGAATCGAAGCAAGTAAGTTAACACTTTAAAAATCTTAATTTCAATTAACTTTCACTTGTTATATATGACTTACTTTTCTAATTTTAGCCATGCAAACCTTTTAAATGTGACGTCTTTTTTTTAGAAATTTTATCGCCTCGTCAAGAGCGGTAGCCGCGTTAGCTTTGATGGAAACTGGTGAGTTACGTGGCGTAAATCACAAATTACGTTTACCCAAAGGTGCGCATTTGTATATTCAGTAATACTACTTTATTATTGGCATGTGTTTTTATGAAAATTTAAAAATTGTCCTCAAATATTCAGAGTATTATTATTGTTTTAAAAAGCTAGCAAAATTTACATTTATGCACGCCAAATATGAAAAACGCTTTTATTTCTTGGTTCCATTAATTTCTTTGATTAATGATGGTTTAGTGGCTTATTCGTATTTGATTTTCATTGAACGAGATAAACGAGTTATAAATATTCTTTTCTTGATTTAGAAAAATTGAAGAACAAGAGTGGATTGTGTAATTTTGCAAGTGATTATTCTTACAGAAACTACTGTGGCTGCAACACAAACTAATAATCTTCCAACGACAAAGCAACCGGAACCACTTTTTATTGCAGTCCCTCCAAGACCAAGTCGACTTTTGCATTCAGACGCATATCTCAGGTAAATGAAATTAAATTTTCACGTATTGCTGTGCAAATAAGAGAGCTCGATAATCTCATGTTTGTTTGTTGTTTGTTTTTAAAGGTATATTGAGGGCTTGAACGTAGAGAATCGTTACATATCAAACTGGGATAAGCAGATGAGTGCAACGCCGGAAAATACGCAAATACCTGAAATAACAAAGTTGCCAGCTGAATGGCTGGGCAATGGAGTTGGCAATCATGGAAATGTTGTCAATGCCCTGTGGACCCTGAGGAATATGATGATGCGCGACGTGTTGGCTATAAATAAAACTTTGTAGTTGACAAGAAAAATCGAGCTGTACGATTGTATGTTTCTATGATTGAATGCTTTCTCATCTTTCTCTCTCAGTGCTCGAAAATTAGCGAAAAGTCCGCGACTTAAGACTGACGTGTATTTATATTTTAATATTTCAGAATCTGAGCTCGATAAAAACACCTGTTTTCTTAAGAAAATAACTTTATGTGCTTTTCAAATGCACATAAAAGTACAATACATATGTCATGATCCTCAGGTACAGTGAAAGGAAGAATTGATACTTTATCAATTCAGTGTAAATGTACATCGAAGCTGCTAAAATATATATGTAAAATATCTTTTCTCAATTTGTGAAATATTGTTAAAGAAAAAGAGATATTGCTATATCAATATTGTATACGCTAAAATTTATTACTCGTCCTTGAAAAATGTTTTTAAATATTTTATTTTTATTGATTTGCGAATTGCCAAAACTTGTGACAAGAAAAATATTCATTCCCAAAGAATGTAATTCTTGTTTTGTAAAGTTGTTCAACAATTGTCTTGTAGAAACAATCAAGTTATGTATTTTCCGTTTCTACCATGTTTATTTTATTCTAAATGATTTTATTCATTGGAAAACATAAAATTTCTTGTGCGTGAATGTTTTACATGTAAGTAAATATAATTTTCTGTTGTTAGATTGTCATTGTTTCACTTTAAAGAGAGTCTTGAAACATTTCTACGGAGTAAGTAGTCAGCGATTTCTTTGTATTTTAAATACAAATTTCTAACATTGAGAAAATAATTATTAATTTTATTTTAAAAATCAGTAACCCGTCCACCATGTTGCCAATCTCCCCATTTAGTTGGTTCCTTTTCAGAGTTTGAAATAATTTCACCACTTCTTGGATCTGTCTCAACTAGTACCAAGTCAACAAATCGCACTGAACGGTCTACATCTGTTAATAATTTTAAAGTAGAATCTTCTTTATTTTATCTTTTAAAATATTTTCAATTTAAACTTGCTTATTGTATGTATTTGTGATGAACCAAACATATCATTTTTGTACATACAAATGAAAAATAGAATTAAAATTTTTTCACATACAAGTTAAACGGTCTGCTCTTAGCCTCTCATGAAATGCTTGCATTCTTGCAGATTCATTATCATTATTTTTCGAGTTGGCTTGAATTGTAGAATTTTGCTTTTCAATTTGAATTAGAGAACCTAAAAGATTAAAGTCATGGTTAAATAAAAGAGACATCTGTAATATTTACAATAGTGTATATTTAAAATACTTTTTGAAAAGCTCTTTCTTTCAATGTTCTTTAGCCAAGCACGACTCAAACGACAAGGGAGCATGTTTTAACAATTTATTTAATAAAATTGTTTCAAATTTTTGATAGAGACAAATAAAATATTATTGAAGTTTTAAAATTATCAAATTGTCAATTATATACATAACAACATTCAACTGATAAAAAAAAAAGAAAATCGTTTAAAATGTCCGAGCAATTTTATACGCTGTATTTTTGCCAAATCAAGAGATATACATAATATGCATAAATCCGATATAGTGTGTATTTTAAAAGTAATATATAATGAAAAAATATTCTTAAATAGAAAAGTTTTATAAAACTTGTGTTACATATGTTTACATAATTGATATGTAGGTATTGAATTGAAAATTTCCGCGTTTTGTTTTATTATTATATTTATTTTTTCTATAAGAAAGACAAGGACAGAATAAACATGTCGGTAGTATGGATGTCGATTCATTGTAGAGAGGCCATAAAGGTGACGTCTCATGACTGCGTTTTTCTTTGCGTTTTATAACTAGGCCATGAGATAAAAAGAGACGACGCAAGTATACGTTTGTCATTTGCGCACTTATGGTCTGGTGATAAAGCGCAACGAAAAACGCAGTCATGGGACGTCACCTTAAAGTTTCGACCATGAGTGCTAGAGAGATGTTGTCTCACTCACTCTATTTACTCACATATGGGACAGCACACAGCAGCCTAAGTCCATTTTCGTATGAATTCGATCTTACATTCTCCTTTTCTCGCATGTAGTCAGGGTTCATGCAAATCACGTGTAAATAGTAAATTAAAACGCAAAAATGTATACAGGTGTTTAATTCTCAATTAGATAATTAAAAGATAAAACAGTTTATATAAAATAGCAGCAAATGGCAATGTTTAAAGTGTCTCGATTAATTTACTTAGAGCAAAGAAGTTCTCAAGTTCTCAATGGTATGTGATATTGGTATGAAATAAAATTTAAGGTTATTCATTTATATCATTTAGTTGATTCGACATTTTAGAATTCAAAAGATTTGAAACGACAAAAAAAGATGAAGAAAGTCCAAGAATAAAAGAGTTTAGAAAGAAATTACGAGAACGTACGCCAATAGGTATGTTTTTCAGAACATTAAATTTCTTAGATCATTTAAATAATTTTGTTAATAAATTACAGAAAAGTTAGAAGAATTAGAGGAAGGAAAACATCCTTTTCAGGAGAAAGAGCCATTAGAAGCTTTCCCGGAAAATAAAAATCCGTTAACTGGTGAAATTGGTGGACCAAGAGGACCCGAACCTACCCGCTACGGTGACTGGGAGAGGAAAGGCCGAGTAACTGATTTTTAATATTTTTAAATTATTGAAATATGTATAACTTCAAGAAAGACATTATTATACTTTAATGATAATTTTATCATCTCTTTATTGAGTTTTATAAATTATAATTGTAAATGAAATTGTATTATATATGAGTACAGAATAAAGAAAATTTTAGGTTATAAATTGAAAGAATGTTATCACAGATTCATCGCATTCGCTTGGAATTCCTATACAGAACTTAATTGGTCGGTTTATTGTCAAAACAGTTACCACCACGTGCAGGGCGGCGCTACTGTTTCAAAACAAACATGGTCAACGCCGTAGTGTTAATTCAAATACAGTGTAATGAAAGTGGCAGATTATCACTTTAATAAACTTAATAAATAATACTATAAGTGAATAACTTTAATAAATCACTAAAAGAAACAATTTAAGACAGTTAATTTTTAACAATTTCAATTCTGTGTGTATGTATACATACAGTCGAGGACATATATGCCTTCCAAATGGTTACTAGACAAATTCCTACTTTGCATGTCGTCTTTTATGTTGTTTTATTTCATGCCTTAACATTTCTCATAGGCATAGAATGAAACAACATAGAAGGCGACACGCAAAGTAGGAATTTGTCTAGTAACCTTTTGGAAGGCATTATTGTCCCCGACTGCACAGTCACGGCCATGTATGCCTTTACATTTTGTCACTAGAAAATTTCTACTGTGTGAGTTTCTTTCTATGTATTTTTGTTCTATGACCATATGAAATGTTAAGACATGAAGTAA
>WNHD01000882.1:0-35425 GCA_011057455.1 Ganaspis sp. Gsp50
CAATCCGACTGTTTGTTTCTCCAATCAAAAATGAACTATACTGTTTAGTCGTTATAACTACGAGCGCAGTTAAATCAACTAAACTCTTCTTTCCGTGTACGATTTTACAACAATTCTTGTCGATAAATAATGCAAAATTCAATTGTATCAGGATTTTATTTGAAGCGATTCAAATATTTGTCATATTTAATTTTATTTTTTATTACTATCAGGCGGATTGTTGGTTTATTATTCTGTTTGAATTTTGATAGTATGTTAAGAAGGGCGGGACGGTTGAATCGTAGGACGGGGGAATTTGTCATTAAGGTAAGGGGTGTCATTATCGAATTATAAATGTAGTACCGCAAGCACGCTGTCCTCATTAATTACCAATCCGGAAGATTATTAAAATTGTTTCGCCACCGCTTTGGGCATGTCGCCTACGATCCAAAGAGTTGCGATTTTACGTGGGGTAACGTTTTCGAAATAAAATAATTGCACTATGAGGACAGCGTGTGGAAGGACCGAAGGGCCAGAGAATAATTCGACTCGACTTAAAAAAGGTCTCGAACCTGATGGACATATAATTCCGACAACCGGGAATTCTACCTTGGAAAAAAGAAATTCGATTCGCCCGTCCTGCAGCCAACAATCCGCTCGATCTGCTTTTTACAGTCGACTTACCGGATTTGGTGTAATAATGTTAAAATTTATATATTGCCTATAATTACTCGTTAAATTGTTATCGTACTCATTGCCCGCCTTTTTTGAACTTCTTTAATTTTTGTCACCTAATTCGTTTCATCAATTTGATCCAGCTCTTTCTTATTTGTTTATATATAAATTATTCCTATTTGTGTGTGCAGGATGCCTGAATCGCGATACGTCATTTTATACCTATTTTATCATTATATAATTTCGAAAATTTAAGAAACAGTATAATTTATTCGGGATCAATTTATTTATTGTATGATTTATTTAATGGCCTTTTCTTCACATTTTGAACTCATTTTATTATAAATTTGATAATTTCTACGTATAAAAATTGCTGTTGTTGTTTCCGGATTTTATTTAATCATATTTTAAAAACATAAATTTAACTTTTATTGTGGCAAATATAAAATTTGTTACAAATTGAACTTTTTGATGAATTGTTTAAAATATCTCAGAGATGGTTAGAGCTTTTAATGATTTCTTTGCGCGGAACTTTTTGGCATCTAAAAAGCTTGGCGTAATTTTATAGAACTCTTAAAAATATTAAAATCTGATGTTATTACAACAATTCTTGAAATGAATAATAGATCTCTGAATTTTTAAAAAAGTTAATTAAATCTTGGACAAAAGGCCTAAAATAACATTGAAGCTTTTACAGCTTTTATTTTTTTCCTTACGTGGGGCTGTTTGGCATTTCAAAAGCTTGGTGTAATTTCACAAACATCATAAAAATATTTATTTCCAACGATTTTACACCAACTTTGGTACACAGGACTGGAAGGGATAATTTTTTACACATTTTCATTTAACTTTTTGATGAAGTGTCTAAAAGATCTCAGAGATAGTTACAGCTTTTAATGATTTCTTTGCGCGGAGCTTTTTGGTAGATCAAAAGCTTGGTGTAATTTCATAGACCGCTGGAAATTGTTTATTTCCTACAATTTTACAACAATTCTTGTCGATAAATAATGCAAAAATCAATTTTTGCACGATTTAATCGAACTTTTTGATGAAGTGTCTAAAAGATCTTAGAGATGGTTAGAGCTTTTAATGATTTCTATGCGCGGAACTTTTTGGCATCTAAAAAGCTTGGCTTAATTTTAAAGACCTCTTGAAATTATTTATTTCCTATGATTTTACAACAATTCTTGTCGACAATACTAGAAATGATAATTTTTTACACATTCGAATTTAACTTTTGATGAAGTGCTTAAAATATCTTTAGTATGGATGGAGCTCTTGATGTTTTAACAACGTAGAGTTTTTTGGCATTTAAAAAGCTTGGTGGAATTTTTTAGACTTTTTAAAAGTATTAATATCTTACGATATTACCATAATTTTTGTATGAAATACTAGAAAAGATATTTTTTTTTATTTAAATAAGATCTTTTGATGTAGTGCGTTAAAGATCTTCGAGTTGGATTGAGCTATTTAGGATTTCTCTATGGAGAGCTTTTTGGCATGTTAAAAGCTTTCGGAATTTTATTGATATCTTGAAAATATTAATTTTTTTCGATATTACAACGGCTATTGTATAGAGTACTAGAAATATAATTTTTTACACCTTTGAAATGAATCTCACCGTAGAATGAGGAGGCCATGGGCCTGGCTTATTGTGGTCGATCATGGGTATGCCAAATTCCAGTTAGTGACTTGTGAGAATCGTCTGTACAATACTTATATTACCACGCTGCAATCGGTTGCTTTTACTGATATCTAATAGAATTTTGCTTATTTAAAATTATAAAATTTCAATACTCAAATTATGAGTAAAATTGGTTGTTAATTTTTAATGATATAAGTTATAAACTATGGTTTTCCAGCCAAGAGACAAAAATGTCCTCAAAAGTTTCATAGTAAAATATAATTAAAAAGAAATAACTTTTTAAATTTTAAAAATAGAAATTTATGAAATAAAACTAATTCGAGGGAGTGTGAGTGACCGAGAATAATTACGCTAGTTTTCATAAATATCTGATACGCGTTTTTTGCCCGATAGTTGCCTTGGTTTTATAAAGCATCGTATGTTTCACGTGAGATATGCTTTACTTATCTCATTCGACAAACATCGCTCTCGATAAGTAAACACGCACTTTTCTCCCTTAATGCACAATGTATTATTAATATCGACAAACGTAATCAACTTTTTTCAAGTTTTAATGTACAATATTAAATTAGAGTTGTTTTAGATTATTCTTGTCTTTTATTTACTAAAATCTGATTGGTGACTCAAAAGTTATGACAACTTTTTGTTTGAAGAGGTTAAGTTGGAAAAAATGCTAATTCAATTTCCGATCTCCTTTTAATGGGCACTTTTCAAAATATGATACGCAATATGTTAAATAGAACAGAAGAAACAACGATTTCCATTTCTTGTTGAATTTCTTTTCCAGAAGCTCCCAGACGTTAGAGAAACTATTGGATGTTTAAATAGTGAATTACGATAAGAATTGTATTTGTTTGAAAAGATAAATCATTAAATGAAGGGAAAATTAGGCATTATATAAAATTCAAATTATGAATGCCATGCTATTCCAGCCTCTTATATTCAAACATATTTTTTCGATACAAGTTCTACATAGATTCTTATATCTGGATTTTTGATGTCCTACGGATTTGCAATCAGCGATTCTTTCTTTTCTTCTTTATTCCATTCCTTCTCTGATGTAATTTTGATTAGCTGTGAATAAAAGAAATGGGTCATAAACAATATGTTTTCTAGTCAGATTTCGTACGTGCACGTTTCAGTTTATTATTAAATTAAATGTTGACACAGATTATTGTATGTCATACAGCGAGTTTGTATAGATAGAGGTCCCTAACTAATAGTGTAATAGAATTAACATTATTTAAATACAAGTTTGTGCAGATGTAATAGAACGAATGGGTGGTTTATTTTATTTATCATTCTTAACGACAATAATTTAGCAAAATTATTAGCGATCAATTTAATTAAAATGATGGTCTTGAATGCGATGATGTTTATGATGTGCTCCGCCTCGCAGGACAAGTACTTGGAATCAAAAGTGGATCACTTCAATCAATAATACCTCTTCTTATTAATCATTTGTTTCACGTTTTTGCCCCACACTGATTCACATCTCTTGTCCTGTCAATTCTTAATTCCTGCCAACAAAAATCGCATTTTACAATATCAAACTGCATGGACCATTCTTATATCTAATCCGAATAATATATGTTTACAATAATCTATACAAAAAATAAAAACTTCAGAGAAGTTCAATCACAACGTTGTAACAAATTTTATTCCATTTGATAAAATTTGTATACTTTAAATATTCTATAAAATTAAGTACATTAAATTTTAATACATAAATCAGAAATTATCATTTAAAATTATAAACCTAAATAAATCAAGGACAGAATTTGAAATAAAAAACAATTTCGTAACGTCCACGGATTAAAATATATTACATAAAAAATAATTTAAAAAATAAAGGACATACAAAATGTCGGGGTTCTGATTCCGTTGGGTACAGGGTGGCTTGCCTCTCCGTTGTCATTCGACCGTTTATTTAAAAATGCAAGAGAGGCCCAATGCTTGATTAAATTCGTGTTTTACACATTTCTTCTCCTGTCCCTTTGTCCCGAAATCCATGCTCACCTGTCCTCATCATTTCTTTTCATATAAAAAAATAAAGCCCCCGCACAAAATCGCCACTCTCTGGGCCGTCGGAGACGCTCGCAGAGGGGTGGCAAAACAATTTCATTTTGTCCCGGATCAGTCAGTTTAATGAGAACAGGTACGCATGGTACCGCTTTTATTTAACCGGACAATTGCCCCACCCAGTATAAATTCCCCCGCCCTTACGACATTAATTCTAAATTCAAAGTGAGAATCCAGAAGCCGTCAATTCAACATTTAGTATTAGAGACAATTTAATTTTACTAATAATATAAAACAATTCCTTACAACGTTGTCACTGTAATTTTAAAACGTTTTAAACATAAGACAGTTATTTGAATATTATATGTAAATATTATTTACATTGCTGTCCCAACCAAACGGTTGGGATCTCCGCTGAGGTCGCCATCTGGTGAGACGCTTTGTAACTCACGAATGTAGGAAACGCTAAGGTGGTGGACAGAAAAGGGCAGACAAAGTGATTTTTATAGCGGAGATCCCAACGGAAGAATTTGTGTTGATTAAAAAGTTTAAAAAATCGTGCTTACGTTTGCGGAGATGAAGTTGAGAGCAGCAAGGATACAATTTAATGATGAGATTTAAATTTCCTGCCTCGACTCTTGGACAAGATAGACTTGGGAGCCAGGCACAGAAGATGTTGTTACGAAGCTACGGTGTTTGGCGCGGATTAAGGTGAGGTTACTCTCTGCTGTGTCTGCACGGTCTTCTGCGGCTTCCAGTTCACGTTGGAATCTGCGCACTCTCGTCACACTTTGCTGGGACATGCCTTCCTGTTCCTGAAGTTGCCTCTTGTAAATACAAACCTTTTGGGAAGCTTTGTCTAACGCTTCCTGCAATAATGCTACATTCTTCGCATCCTCTTCAACCTGGATCATCACTTCCTTGATGTTGCGTTCCTTCTTGCGCAAGATTTTCACTGTTTCGGCATGTCTGCGTTTCTCTTCGTCCAGCTCGAGCTCCAAATCACGGATCTGAAAGTACAACCAGGAGAATTGAGATTAGAGTAGAACTCCCTGTATGTGGAAGTAATTTATTTCCTCGTACAAGTAAATATAAATGTTATTATATATAATAATTGACAATCTTTCATTCTGTCCGCAGAGTAAGTGTTAAGAGGCGTGTAAATGTGCTTGAATTTCATTGGTTTTGAAAATTTTAGTCAATAACATTATGAGGGCAGGTGCAGAGGTTTCCTGAATTTGAGTCATTAAGAAGGTATTATTACAGAGGGTCAGTGAGATAGTAGTGTGGATAATTACGGAAGTGATAAAATTCAAAATAGTATAATATTTCCTAGTACAAGTTTGGTGTATTAAGGATTGATTGTTACCCTAGCTTCAAGTTTGCTGATGATGCGTTTGCCGCCGACGATGGCGTTGGCTTCAACTTCTTCCAAACGGATGGAGAGATTCTTTACCTCAATCTCTAGAGATTTCTTGATTGCCTCAATTTTAACAATGCGTTCCTGTTCCTCGTGCAGAATTTCGACAGTGTGTTTCAACTCGTTTTGTACTCGCTGGTATCTTTCGTCACTCACTCTTAATTCTTTGGTAACTTCTTCGTAATCTCCGGCTAGAACTGAGAGTTCTTGTTCTAATTTCACCTTGGAAGATGCAATGTTAACGTTGATGGTGGTCAGTTCATTGATTCGACTGACTGCTTCTTCGTATGACTGTTCGACAGTCCTCTTGGCACGAAGGGCCTGTAATGAACAAAATTCGTACACAATAACATATTCATTGCAAATTTGTAACAAATAGTTAACAAATCAGTAATAATTACGTAATAATCAGGTAATAACCAGGTAATAATCAGGTAACAAATAACCAGAAGGTATTAAAAGACAACAGGAATTAAATGCAGTTACTTACAGATTCGTAATTGCCTCGAACTTCTTCGAGTTCAGCTGTCAGGGATTGTAAACGTCTTTGGCTGATGCCCAATTGGTCTAGAGTTACTTGCAACTGACGTTGAACTTCATCGTAGTGTGCTTGCAGTTCCTAAATCAGAATTGGTGTATTTCAAAATAATTGACATTTTCTTTGGCAGGTTTATTCGAATTCCTGAGCATTAACCTACCGTCAAAGTGAGAGATTGCTTTTTGATTGTCTTTTGTAAATCAAGGTTGTTCTTGTTTGCAACATCTAATGACAGTTCCAACTCAGTGATTTGCATCTGCATCTTCTTCTTAACTCGTTGCACCTCGGTCTTCAATTTCGTCTCAGCCTCCACCACACGAGCACTCAATTGTTCAATTTCGATACTTGTTGCCTTACTGAAAATCAGAAAAGGTGCAATTTAGTTTCATAAAATAGGTTGATTAGGCGAAGAGGTTCATTTTTGGTAGCTTTAGGTTTGCGAACTAACTATTCCTACTTGGATAATATATTGTTAGAAGGTAAATATATTGGGAACTAAAATGTAATTCATCATAAGAAATTAAATTGTAATTCATTAATGGGGATCAAATAGTAATTTATTATAGGGAATGATACAGTAAATCACTATGGGGAACTAAATTGTAATTCATCATTAGGAATTAAATGGTAATTGATTATAGGGAACTAAATTGTAATTCATTATTACGAACAAAATACAAATTCATTATTAGAAATTAAATGGTAATTAATGATTCAGATGAAAATAGTAATTCATTATAAGGAAATAAATAGTACTTCATTTTTGGGAATTAAATAGTAATTCATGATTGGGAATTAAGTAGTAATTCATTATAGGGAATTAAATTGCAATTCATTATTGGTAACTAAATACAAATTCATTATTGAGAATTAAATGGTAATTCATGATTGGGATTTAAATACTAATTCATTTTTGGGAATTAAGGAGTAATTCATTATAGGGAACAAAATTGCAATTCATTATTGGAAATTTAGTACAAATTCATTATTGGGAATCAAGTTGAAATTCACGATTAGGATTTAAATAGTAATTCATTATAGGGAACTAAATAGTAATTCATTTTTTGGGATTAAATAGTAATTCATGATTGGTAATTAAGTAGTAATTCATTATAGGGCACTAAATTGCAATTCATTATTGGAAACTAAATACAAATTCATTATTGGGAATTAAATTGTAATTCATGATTATGATTTAAATAGTAATTCATTATAGGGAACTAAATAGTAATTCATTTTTGGGAATTCAATAGTAATTCTTATTGGGAATTAAGTAGTAATTCATTATGGGGAACTAAATTGCAATTTATTATTGGAAACTAAATACAAATTCATTATTGAGGATTGAATGGTAATTCATGTTTAGGATTTAAATAGAAATTCATTATAGGGACCTAAATTGTAATTCATTTTTGGGAATTAATTAGTAATTCATGATTGGGAATTAAGTAGTAATTCATGATTGGAAATTAAGTAGTAATTCATTATAGGGAACTAAATTGCAATTTATTATTGAAAATTTAATACAAATTCATTATTGAGAATTAAATGGTAATTCATGATTGGGATTTAAATAGTAATTCATTATAGGGACCTTAATTGTAATTCATTTTTGGGAATTAAATAGTAATTCATGATTGGGAATTAAGTAGTAATTCATTATAGGGATCTAAATTGCAATTCATTTTTGGATACTAAATACAAATTCATTATTGAGAATTAAATGGTAATTCATGTTTAGGATTTAAATAGTAATTCATTATAGGGAGCTAAATTGTAATTCATTTTTGGTAATTAAATAGTAATTCATGATTGGGAATTAAGTAGTAATTCATTATGGGGTACTAAATTGCAATTCATTATTGAAAACTTAATACAAATTCATTATTGAGAATTAAATGGTAATTCATGATTGGGATTTAAATAGTAATTCATTATAGAAAACTAAATTGTAATTCATTATTGGGAATGCAATAGTAAAGTATTGTTGGAAATGAAACAGTATTTCACTATAGGGGAGTAAATTGTAATTTATCATTATAGGAATTGAATGGTAATTCATTATTGGGAACTAAATTGTTATCCATTATTAGGAATTTAATTATAATTCAAGATTGGGAGATAATTGTAAGTTGTAATTCATTATGGGGACCTAAATTGCGATTAATTATTGGAAACTAAATACAAATTTATTATAGTTAATTAAATTTTATTTCATGATTAGGTTTTAAGTAGTAATTCATTACAGGGAACTAAACAGTAATTTATTTTTGGGAATTAAATTGTAATTCATGATTGGGAATTAAGTAGTTATTCATTGTAAGGAACTAAATTGCAATTCATTATTGGGAACTAAATACAAATTCATTATGAGGAATATAATTGTAATTCATGATTGGGATTTAAATATAAATATAATATAATTATAAAAAAATAAATTATTGTAATTCATTATTGGAAATACAATAGTAATTTATTACAGGGAATGAAACAGTATTTCACTATAGGGAAGTAAATTGTAGTTTCTCGTTAGGAATAAAATGGTAATTCATTATTGGGGGCTACATTTTAATTAATTATTAGGAATTAAAAATTAACTCATGATTGGGAATTAAGTAGTAATTCATTGTATGGAACTAAATTGCAATTCATGATTGGAAACTAAATACATATTCGTTATTGGGAATTAAATTGTAATTCATGATTATGATTTAAATAGTAACTCATTATAGAGTACTAAATTGCAATTTATAATTGGGAAATTTAATAAAAAAGTCATTATTAGTAACCTAATTTTAATTAATTGTTGGGAACTAAATTGTAATTCATCATTGGGAACAGTTTTTTATTGGAAATGAATTAGTAATTCATTATAAGGAACTGAATTGTAATTAATTATTAGGAATTAAATAGTAATTTATTATTGTGAACTTAATTGAAATTAATTATTGTGAATTAAATAGTAATTCATTAAAGGGAACTAAATTGTAATTGATTATTGGAATCTTAATAGTAATTCACTATCAACAGTTGAATAGTAATTCATTATAAGCAGTGGAGTAGTAATTCATCATTAATATCTACATACAAATCGATTATCAATACCTACAATACTAATTAATTATAAACATTTAAGTACTAATTAATTTAAAGATGTTTTGAGTGTAGATCAGGTTACTAATTAATTGTTAACACCTCAGTACTATATTAATTCCTAAATCACTAAATGATATCAGCAGAGGTTTTAATAGCTAATTCCAATCGTTAGTGATATTTTATGATTGAACATCTCTAAATGATTTTGGATAATTAAATGGTAAAGTACATTATCCAAAAAATTATTATCGGGTTATTGGCCTAAAATATAAAAATAATTATAATATAATTATATAATAAGGCACGTGAATAAATGGGTCATAGTCTAGAAACATAAAGGAATATAATTTGGATTAATAATTCTACTAAATATTAAAGAATTAGTTAAAAATATTACGAATGACATCGTTCGGAAACATGAATATTCGGAAATTTAGCTACTTTTTTAGGTGTATTTTATATAGGTCGAAAGTAATTATTCCTTCCACAGTAAATACGACTACAAATTTACGATTCTATTCGACACAGTTTTTGGAATGAAACAGAAGATTAAGCAAAATAAAGTATCCTTTTCCGAAACATCATTAGGACCGAGAATAAATCTTAAAAAAGTTCAATTCAATATTTTTGTGTTTCAATATGCAAATCATATCAATAATAATTGTTTCAATATGCAATTCATATCAATAATAATTGTTTCAATATTCAAATCCCTATCTGTCATTCATAGATCCATTTAATAGAGACTATTAACATTAAGATTCAGTTATTTAATTAGTCTGAAAACGTCTAATTGTAATGTAAAGTCACACGTTTTGACTTCAATGGTGTTAGATGTAACAGATGCAAATGAAACTAGCCTAAATGAAACAGATGCATCATCTCCATGTGAGATATAATTACAATCACAATGATATGATGATTTTGTAAAATCAGCTCTCTTGGTATTTACATAATCGTCGAATATTAATAATACACAATAATAATAAACTATAATAATGAACAATAATTACGTTATGAATAATAGCAATAGTAACGAATAACAACAATTTTAATAAATGATAACAATAATGCTGAAATGTTTAAATAGGATAAAGATGATTGCTTTTTATAACACTCAATACCTTGTGTCGGAGAAGTAATTGCTAGCTTTTTCTTCGTAACTTTTAAGCTGTCTTTTTAAATCCGTAAGCGGTTCGGAGATTTTTTCAATGTCAGTTAAATTTGTTTGCATTTCCTGTATCAATTGGCGATGTTCCGATTCTTCCCTAAACGTATACATTGATTCTTTTTGGCATTTTCTTACATCAGCCAATTCGTGTGCTCTCGATAAATTCTTGAAAGCCTCCGCTTTCAGTTGCATTTCAATAGCTTTTGCAGACTTTCCACGTAAACTTTTCCCCTGCCACTCGTCAAACATTGCCACTTCCTGCATTTCTTTCAAAGATTGTATTTCCCTGTCCGACATCTCTTGAATTTCGTCCTCTAAAAAATACCTTTTCTCAGGTTTAACCCTTTCCAATGCTACAGTGTCTAATCTTCCTTCAAGGACCTCTTTTGTCACATGAGCAGCTTCTACCGTTTTCGTTAGACTAAAGTCTGATCGTTTCGCTAACTTAGAAAAATAGATTTTGCTGTTAATTTTTGAAATATTTCATCCTGGAGTTGTAACTAAGTCATAATTTTTATTATTATTGTAATAATTTTTAAAGTTAGGTATCATTATAATAAAGATGGGTATCGTCATAATGAAGATGGGTATCATCACAAAGAAGATGGGTATCATCACAAAGAAGATGGGTATCATCATAATTAAGCTGGGTATAATTAATTAACGAATGATAGAAAAATAAAAATTCATGTTGGGAACAGTCAAAGAATGATAACTTTTAGGAAATATATTGTTCGTTAAAAAACGATTCATAAAATTTCTTTGTGTCTACATTCGTCTTTTAAAATATTTGTTAATTGAATCCATAATCCACTCTGTGAGATCAAAACGTAAATCTTTCGAAATATACATTGCGAAAAAGTTCGGATTTAATATCACCGTTTTTTTAAAATGAATAAGATTGACAATCAATTTTCTAGTAAAACTAGTAGAGATGATTCTTAGGGATTTAACCTCATAAGTAAATTCAAATAAATTTCTAGGCTCCAATTCAGTAATCAATTTTCGAATTAAATTGCAGTCTTAAAATAACACCAAGCGCTCCATTAATTGCTATAGCATCTTTCTTCTTGGTATCAAATACTAAAAAAATAATTCTAACTAAAAGAAATAATTCAAACTAAAAAAAATGCTAACTAAAAGAAATAATTCTAAATATGACAAACATTTGTAACATTCCGAGCATTCACAATTCTAGAATTGTAAATATTTCAGAAAATGAGGAACGATTTATAAAAAAAAAACTTTAATGAAAGTCACACTAACCCCATATTGTTTCCTTGAAAATTGTTGGCCATTAAGAAGTCGTAATTTGAAATAATGGCAGTTATTAGTTAACCTAAAAATGTCACAGCACTATTGGACACACCCGTAATTAGAGCGGCGTTTATAGTGTCGGTTCTGTAGCCTGTTCGATGAAAGATCAAGCAGGCTCTACCGTAAGAAACACTCAAATCAGCTTCTTCCGTAGTACTGAATTAGAATTGGAAAAGGTCAGACAGTCGCAAAGTTACAGACCGCAAACTTTTCAGATCACTCAATTTCATATAAAGGAACATTCAAAATCTCCCATTAAACTATTGTTTTAAGAAAGTGGGCTATTTTCTGCAAATAAAAAAATAGTTCCGATTTTTAGAAAAAAAAAAAATTTTATAATAATAATAATAATAATAATAGGTAATAATAATAATAATAATAATAATAATAATAATAATAATAATAATAATAATAATAATATTAATAATAATAATAATAATAATAATAACAATAATAATAACAATAATAATAATGACAATAATAATAACAATAATAATAATATAATAATTATTATTATTATTATAGTAATAATTTCCGTAGAAAATTTAATTCACGTTCTTTGGTAGATTAAATTTGTATGATTCCTTTATACAGGGTGATTCAGAATAATAATGATAAAATAGAGGGATAAAAACTAGACGAAATTCTAAGACATAAGTATTTTTTTCGTTTTATTTGAAACCCCATAGATTGGGAATAAATCGAGTCGAAAATATTAATATACAGGGTGACGCAGCACAAGTTTTCAAAAATAACAGATTATAAATTTAAAAAAATAGCAAATTTTAAGTTGTAACTAGTTTTTCGTTTATCGTTTTTCGAAATACTTTGTAGGTTAGAAATAAATCGAGTTGGAACAATGTTCATATACACATTGTTCACCCTGTACATTAATATTTTTGACTCAATTTCTTAACTATGTATTGTGAAACTAAAAAATAGTTCTGCCTCAGAATTTTTTCTAATTTCTGATTTATTAGTTTACTATATAACTACATTCTGATTCACCCTGTACATTAATATTTCCGACTCGTATTTACTTCCAAATGGGTTATTTCAAATAACAAAAAAATAGTGACGCTTTGTAATTTTTTCTAGTTTCTTATTTTCTTGTTTATTAGAACTATCTAATTCACCATGTATATTAGGCCCAATGTATATATTTCGGAATAGATTTATTTCTAATCTATAGACTATTTGGAAAAATGAAAAAGTAGTTATACCTTAGAATTTTGTCAACTTTTTATAAAAAGTTAGATTGGACAACTTATTCTGCATCACCCTGTACATTAATATTTCTGATTCGATTTACTCCCAACCTATGGGATATTTCAGAAAACGAAAAAATAGTTATGTTTTAGAATTTCTTCTTGTTTCTGATTTTCTGGTATATTTTATTAATCCTGATTTACCCTGTACATTAATATTTCTTACTCTTATTTATTTGCGTACAAAAATGAATTGATGCTTTCTTCTAAAAACGAAGTACCTTGTTTTGTGCAGGCAAAAAAAGATTTTTTTTATAACAGGGAAATGATTCACTAAAACAGCTATATGAATTTCGCCAGATTAGCTATAAATTTCAGTAGAATAGGAAAATTAGAACGGTTATAAAATTCTCTAGAACAGTCATACAGTTTTCTCTAGAGTAGCTAAAATTTAATTTGTATCTCTTCGCTGTTAGGGGCAA
This sequence comes from Ganaspis sp. Gsp50, assembly GCA_011057455.1. Classification (NCBI taxonomy): domain Eukaryota; kingdom Metazoa; phylum Arthropoda; class Insecta; order Hymenoptera; family Figitidae; genus Ganaspis; species Ganaspis sp. Gsp50. The sequence goes on from WNHD01000882.1 coordinate 13,554, forward strand.
ATCTTTGTTCGCGTGTGATATAATTTTAAATTAGAAACGTTTCGCATTCTTGTTAATTTGTTATTAATTTCCTAACTGTAATTGTTATTTTATTATTATTATTATTATTATTATTATTATTTTTGCATTCTAATTTTCTTGGAGATTGTTGTGTAGAAATTAAACAACTCGAGATTATGGATTCAATTACTTGTTCATTTTTTAATTGAACCGACTGCAATATATAAAATTTACCAATTTTCGAATATTTTTTTTCCTTTTCAGTTCTACATTTGTCAGGAAACTAATATTATTTTTAAAATTTCAAATTATAATTTTCTTTCGTGTTTTAAGAAAACATTGCCATTTTTACTATTTTTTCTGCTTTAATAATAATTGAATCAACCTATGCTTTTTGCAATTCAGCAAAGTCCAAAATTTGGCTAAAAGAATTTTCGAATATATTTGTGTCGCTCTCCGAAGAAAGGAACCTTAGAAGCAAACGATTATAGGTTATGTTTGATGATACTTTCCAGTGTTTTTGTCATTTTTAACAAGAAACTTCATTTTCTCAAGAAAATTTTATTTTTGACAAACAACGTGTATTTTTGGAAAGAAACATGTTTTTTGGAAAAGCAACGTGTATTTTTGAAAAGAAACATATTTTTTGGAAAAGCAACGTGTATTTTTGACAAGAAACACACTTGTAACAAAATATTTTGGACTGTGTGCAACTTTTTACTCTCCCTAGTGCGCTAAAAATACTTTTTACGCACTAGGGCGTAGAAAGTCGAGTTTTTGGAGCACAGTATTACAAAAAACATATTTTTGACAAGAAACACATTTGCAATAAAATATTTTGTACTATGTGCTAAAAGATCAACTTTTTACTCTCCCTAGTGCGCTAAAAGTACTTTTTACGCACTAGGGCGTAGAAAGTCGAGTTTTTGGAGCACAGTATTACAAAAAGCATATTTTTGACAAGAAACACATTTGTAATAAAATATTTTGTACTATGTGCTAAAAAACCAACATTTTACTCTCCCTAGTGCGCTAAAAGTACTTTTTACGCACTTGTGCGTGAAAAATCAAGTTTTTAGAGCACAGTATTACAAAAAATAAATATTATTTGAAAAGAATCGCACTTGTAACAAAAAGCATATTTTTGCCAACAATCATATTTTCGAAAAAAAGTAAAAAGTAATCCCAATGCATTTAAAATTTAAAAACACAAAGCACATTTACGATTTTCACTCGTCGAGCATCAGTCACGTTTTTTAACGACCAAAAATTTCTTCACACATTTTTTACAATCGTTGAATTGTAGCTACGTGAAATTAAATAAAAACATGTTTTTTTATTCATGGAATGATGAAACTAAAATAGGAAAATTACTTTTCTTTAGGAAAAATCTCAAAATTATGACTAAAAATGGTTTTTATTGGCTGCCGTTTATCTAACGTACCTTGAAATGATCCAAATGCTCTCTGGCCTTTGCTTCGGCGTTGATGGCGTGTTTCACAAGGTCTTGTCTACTGTAAGGCCTCACTGCCTTGTGTTCCCAAAATGCACGACCATCTGACCAAGGCAAGTGGGGATATGCTGACTTGGCTCTCATATTGTTCTCCTTTTCATCAATATAGTCAATCATCGGCTGATAATAGTTCATTCCGAATTCGTAATTTTTATTATAAATGTAAATAGGTCCATGGCGCCACTTTGATTCAAGTGGCACCTGACACATTGGTACTTTTGTCACCATCTTCCTAACAGATTCTTTTCAAGGTCTCCGTCCTCAATTAAGAAATATCAAAATTTCCTACAAAATTTTTAATTTTTAAAAAATAAAGTTTGGATTATATTTATGTATTTTTTAAAGAAGATTTTACTATTTACAATTATTTAATTTAATTATTATTTCTATATTCACTATTTAAAAAAAATAGTAAATAGGATTAAAATATAAAAATAGGATTGAGGTGTCACGTGAGTGACTCTTATTGGAGTGACACAATTTTCACACCACTCAGAGTGACCAAGTTTTCACTCCACTTAGTGACACCGTTTCCATTCTAAGCCTGACACAGTTTTCACTCCAATAAGTGTGAAATTCACTTTTAAACAAATATTTCACATAAGAGTGTGATTTCACTCTAATGGAGTGAAAATTCACTCCAAATTGAGTGAAAAATCACTCCAAATTGAGTGAAAATTCACTCCAAATTGAGTGAAAAATCACTCCAAATTGAGTGAATTCTTGAACTCCACTCAGAGTGACAATCTTTTCACTCAAATAAGTGTGAAATTCACTCTCAAACAAATATTTCGCATAAGATTGAGATTTCACTCCTAGGGAGTGAAAATTCACTCCAAATCGAAAGACACAGTATTCATTCCAATGGTAGTGAAATTCACGTTATCAAATATTTCAAATAAGAGTGAAATTGCACTCTTTTGGAGTGAAATATCACTCGAAATTGAGTGAATTCCTGGACGTAGTGATTTGCTTTTTACTCTTAAGGAGTTAAATCTCACTCGGAGAAACAAAAAATGAAATTAAGATCTTTTCGAACAATATTTTCTTAAAGATGATTGTCACAAATATTTTTTTAAAGATGGATTTTTCAAAAATGGATTTTTATATCAGTAAAGATTAAATTTGTTTATTATCTTACTTGTGTTTTGCATAAATAAGAGATGATTCGTTTCGAATCGATACAAGCCAATTTGGAATTTTACCAGGATTTAAAATTCTTAGGTCTTGTTTATTACAGTTCTCAGAATAGTTTAATGAATGCAAATTTTTATTTTTTATATTTATTTCTTCTTTTTCTTGCTTTTTTATTCTTTCTTTTTATTCCTTCTTTTATTCCTTGTTATTTTTTATCGGTTTTTTCTTCTTTTTATTTCTTCTTTGTGTTCCTTCTTTTTTCTTCTTCCTATTTCTTCTTTGTGTTCCTTCTTTTTTTTCTTCTTTCTATTTCTTCTTTGTGTTCCTTCTTTTTCTTCTTCTTTCTATTTCTTTTTTTATTCCTTCTTTTTATTTATTTTTTTCTTTCCTCTTTATTCTTCTTTTTCTCTTGCTTTTTTCGTTTCGCCTTGTTTCTTCTTCTTTGTCGTATTTTTGCTTCTCGTTTCTTCTTAATTCTTCTTGTTTTTTCTTCTTATTGTTTCTTTTTATTTCTTCTTTTTCTTGTTTCCCCTTCTGGTTTCTCTCTTTTTCCTTCTATTTTCCCCTTTTTTCTTCTTTTGCTTCCCCTTAGAGGAAGTTCTGTTTTACTTCTTTCTTTCTATGCCTTAATTTAATACAACTCAATCACGCGATCAAATTTTTTTCATCGTCTTGTAAATAACACTCGTGATTTTAAAGTTACACTATATCCATTGGTAAATTCGTATATGACTATAGACTGAAGAGACTTTGTGAACTGTTAAAAAAATGAGGCCTCCGGCCGAACTTGTGCACTCTTTTGTAGAGTTTCTAAAGTTGCCACATCATTTCTTTTATGATCCACCAATCAAGTTCGTTTGCCAATAAATAAATTATGACTTTGATGAGCTATTGTATATTAATAGAAATGAAACATTTCTCGCTTATTAGAGCGTAAGTCATTCAAAGCTAAAATAGCCTAACATTCTTCGTTAAAACAACAATTATTATTTTTAGTTATGAAGGTGTTTAACGATCTTTTTTGACACTTAATCATTTTCGTGTTTTTGGAAATTGAATATACTTTTGTGAATTTATTTAATTTTTCTTCAAAAATGAACAGTTTGATTTATTATCGAATTTGTACTTAGAATATTTTAGGTTATGGATGGACTTTATTATTATTAAATTGAGGTAGATTACACTTACGAAATCAAAAATAGCATTAATTAAGGAAAAAGTGTAAGTTTAGTGAAAAGCCTTAGTTAAAAAATGGTAAATTAATTCAAAAAGCGTAAAGTAAGTAAAAAACGTAAGGTAAGTAAAAAACGTAAGGTATGTGGCCCCTGTATAGTCTTCAGTCTTCGCAACGGAGGGGAGGTCTACAAAAAAAGGGTTGACCCAAAAATAACGACGTTTCTATATCTCCGTGGCTTATACCTTACCTATTTTTAAGTAATTTATCTAATAATGTAGGAAAGGAAAATGGAGGAAGGAAAATGGAGGAAGAAACAGAAGAAGAGAAAAAGAGAAAAAGAGAAAAAGAGAGAAAGAAAAAAGGAAAAAGATGATTTATAAATAAAAAAGTTGAAGAAGAGAAAATTGAAAAAGGGGAAGTTGGAAAAAAGGAAGTTGAAAAAGGGAAAGTTGAAAAAGAGGAAGTTGAAAAAGAGGAAGTTGAAAAAGAGGAAATAGAAGAAGAGAAAAAAAGAAAAAGAATAAAATGAGAAAGAGAAAGAGAAAGAGAAAAAGAAAAAGAAGCAAAAGATAAAAAAAAGAAATAGAAGAGCAAAAGAAAAAATAAGCAGAAGAAAGAAAGAATTAAAGGAAGAGTAAAAAATGGACGAAGAAGAAAAGCAAGAAGCAGAAGAAAATAAAAAAAGAAAAGAAGGAGAAGAAGAGAAATAAAAAAGCAGAAGAAGAAACAGAAGTATTGTAAATAGTGCGAAAATAAGTAAACGACTAAAACAATTAGGTTAGGTTACAGGATGTTCCCTTGAAGACATGACCCCGAGAATCATCGAATCACCAAGGATGACTTTAACGAACTTCAACGATGACAAATTTAACTTCTGTTTATTATTAGCAAATGAGGCAGCCTAACATGTGGTGAACAATTAAAAATACTGTCTCTTGCATCATCATTGATCATCATCAAACATCAGGAGCGTAAAGTGAAAATATTAATCAGGTGGCGCTAAGAATTTTACTCTTAAAAAAACTTTAAACAATTTTTTTAAATTCTTACTAATTTTAATTTCCTCCAATTCCAATTGTTCATAATTTTAATTCTTTTTAATTCTAATTCTTCCTAATTCTAATTCTTCCTAATTCTGATTCTTCCTAATTCTAATTCTTCCTAATTCTAATTCTTCTTAATTCTTATTCTTCCTTATTCTAATTCTTCTTAATTCTAATTCCTCTCAATTCTAATTTTTTCCTGATTATAATTTATTAATTTTCCATAATCTAATAATTACTAATTCTAATACTTTCTAATTCAAATTCTTTCAAATTCTATTTAATTTTAATCCCTTCCAGTGTTAATCCTGATTAATTCTACAACTTTCTAATTCTAATTTTTTATAATTCTAATTCTTTTTTATTAATTTCAATTCCTCCAGATTTTAATTCTTTTTACTTTTTATTCCTTTGAAATCCCTATTCAATTATAATTTAATTTCTAATCTTTATATTCTAATTTCAATCTAATTCTTCTTCTTTCTTTCCATTTTAATTCTCTTTTAATTGTAATTATAATTCTTTTTATTAATTTCAATTCCTCATGGTTCTAATTCTTTTATTTCCTCATAAAGAGGGATTATTACTTTTAATTCTTTCTACATCTAATTCTTCTTCTTAATACTAATTCTCTCGAATTATAATTTTTTTCAATTCCATTTCTTCCTAATTCTATTTTATTATAATTTCAATTCCTCCTGATTCTAATTCTTATAACTTTCAATTATTTCTATTTTTAATTTTTTCTGATTTTAATTCTTCTTGATATTCTTTATTCATTTTAATACTTTAATTAGAAAGAATTAGAATTAGAAAGAATTAGAAATTCTTTGTAATTCGCATTCTTTTTAATTCCATTCTTCTTTAATTTGAATTTCTCCTCATTTTAATTCATATTACTTCTAATACTTTTTATTTTTAATTCTTCCTAATTATTAATTAATTAATTATTAAAGTTAATAATTCTTTCTAATTTCAATTCTTCTTAATGCTAATTATGTTCAATTCAATTTTATTTTATCATATACAATACTCAATTACAATCCCCAATTACAATCCCAATTTCTGTTGTTTCTAATCAGGTTGTTTCTAATTCTTTCAAATTCTAATTTTGATTCAATCTACTTCTATTTCTTCACAGCTCTATTTTTTTAAAAATGTCAATCCCTGTTAATTCCATTTCATGTTAGTTCTAATGATTTCTATTTCACATTCTATTTTTTAAAAATTCCAAATGCTCCTAATTCTAATTCACATTACTTCTAGTTTTTTGTATTTCTATTTGTTCCTAATTCTATTTGTTCCTAATTCTATTTTTCCTAATTTTAATTGTTCCTGATTATAATGCTTTCTAATTCTAATTCTTCTTAATTCAACTTCAATTTCTCTTGTTTTTAATTCTTACTACATCTAATTCTCAGTAATTCAATCTAGTCTAATTTCTTCATAATTCCATTGTTTTGAATTTATATAATTCCTCCCAATTCTAACTGTCATTCTTTCTATTGTTAATTTTTCCTAATTCTAAATCTTGCTAATTCTAATTAATTCTATTTCTAACTTTAGTTCTTCCTAATTCTAATTCTTTCGAATTATAATTTTCGCTAATTCTAATACTTTTTGATTCTAATTCTCCCTAATTCTAATTCCAATCCTTCCAAATTCTTTCTAGTTCTAATTCCTTTTAATCTTTCTTAATTCTACTACTTCCTGATTGAGTTGTCACGTATAAAAACACAGTCAGCGCTCGGTTGAAAGTCTCCTCGTTTAGGCAGAGTGCGCATGCGCAGGGAACACTGCGCACGCGCACTACAGTCTAATCACGTGGAACCCCTCCATTCTGATCGCTTTTAATTTTAATTCACACCAATTCTAATTCTTTTTAATTCAAATTCCTACTCAATTTTAATCCCTTCTCATTCTCATTCCCAGTAAGGTAGATGTCAAAATCCTAATTTAAAAAAAAATGAATTTTAACTACAATCTATTTTGGCGCCCCTCTAAAGTTGACGCTCAGGGTACTTGCCCCTCTGATTTAGACCTGATAAAAACTGAAGTCATTTTATTTCAAAATGTTAACATCAAATTTTAACTTAAGTGACCTAATTATGCTCCCTAACTCTGAATCCGCGTTAAGTGAGTCACTAGTTCCAATCAGCGTACACTTACTGTGAAACATAACCTAAAAATTCGCTTCTTCTCAGCGCATATTCGCTGATTTCAAATAGTATCGTGCTTGTAAATCTTGTAAATTAAAATCAGCGGTATATCGCAGATTTAGTTTTACAAGAGAGTGAATAAAAAGTCAATTGAACGACTTAAAATTGAAAATTGAATTTTTAAATTAAAAATTGAACTTACCGAATGGCATCAATTTCTTCGTCCTTCTCGGCAATTCGGCGCTCCGTTTCGTGGCGAAGTTGGCTCAATTCAGCAGACAATCTCTGTGACCGTTGCTCTTCAATCTTACGTCCCTGAAAAATTTGCATTTTCCATTGTAATACTGTATTTTACATTTTGATCCAACATCACAAGATTAGACGAAAAAAAAATTCAAGAGTTTACAATTACTATAGTACTGTAGTGAAGCAAACGCTACAGCTCTTGTGTAACTGCGCACATGCAACTAAGTATATTTGCGCATGCGCACAAGTACCGCTACCAGTTGACACATAACCTCCACTTTCCGTGTTTTACTGTGTAGCAAACTTTATTCTATGCAAAGTATTTTTGTTTTCTGCTCTATATATTACTAGTTTTTGTTCACAACACAATTTTTGAAAATAAAATTAACGATAAAATTTACTTACAGCCTCGGCTTCTTTGTAAGCGGCAGCCAATTCTTCTCTCTCGTTCTCAAGACGACGAAGCTCAAGTTCCAGTTCGTGTAATCTACGGTTCATGTCAGCCAATTGATTCTTAGCGTCATTGAGATCATCTGAAAAATTATGTAAATTACACATTCCATTACACATTTCATTCCTCACATGGAGTGAGGATTCTAATACTCCATGTTACAATTTTTGTAATGTAAAAAAGACAGGGACTGGGGATTTAAATGCATCTAATTTTATCATTGAAGTTTTTTCATTTGTCACACGTTCTGAAGAAAGGGACCTAAGGAGCAAAAAATGAATTTCCAAAATACGTTTTTGCTCATTTGGAAATTGATTTTCAATTATTTGAAATAAAAAAACAGAATTTCCTCTATGAAGAAGCAACTAATAATTATTGAATATTTTTTATCTGGACACGGTTATTTTGAAATTCGAATTTAGAAACGCGTATATACGATTTCTCTTTCCTGTTGTTATCTTGCTTCTTAGGTCCCTTTCTTCAGTGACATTTTGTTTAATTTGGAGCGAATTATAGACACAATGTAGGGATAAAATTAATAATATTAATGAAATATAGATAGTGGTATTTTTTCTATTTATCATTTTTTAGTAAACGGTGTTTCTAGATTTGTTATTATGTTATATTATATTATTATTTGTATTATATTATTATTTGTATTATATTATTATTATTTGTATTATATTATACCTCCAAGTTTCTTATTTTCACGAGCAAGCTGGTCTTTGAGTTCACGAGTCTTATCCAGTTCAGCATTGCAACGTTGAAGTTCTTGTTGCTTGTTGCGAAGATCTCGTTGACTTTGTTCGTACATTGCTAGAGTTTCATCAAGACGGGACTTCAATTCAATGTTGATCTTCTCCATTTGTTCCACGCGTTTCTGAAGTTCCCGAGCAGTTCCATTGGCCTTTGAGGAAAAGAAAATTGCAATGTTAATGCAACTGATGTAATGACATTTTTTATCTTTAACCAATGAATAAAATAAATCCCAACTCGGTTTCCCGAATGCATTTTTAATAATATTAACAAATAAGGTGTATTAATAAATAAATAAATAAATTCTTTGAAAAGCATACCTTGGAATTTCCTCAGAAATTTCCTTCAATTTCCACGGAAATCAACATTTTTCTATGAAAATTCCACGGAAATTAAAAATCATGGAATTATTGCGGAATTTAAAAATCTTTCATAGAAATTCAATGAGAAATTTATTGAAAAATTATTTCTTTCAAGTTCCACGGAAATTCGAATTTTTCCATGTAAATTCTCCGTTTTTTAAAAAAAATTGAGTTTTTTCTGTCGAATTCCACGAAAATGATAAATTTTCTATGCAAATTCGACGGAAATTTAGAATTTACGATTTTATTTATTTATAAACATTCCTTCTGCAAGCGAATCCATGGAACTTTAAATTTTCACTGTAAGTTCCACGGAGAATTGAAATTTTTTCTGGAACTTTTTTGTAAATTCATTTTTTCAATGGAAATTGCACAAAAATTCAAAATTTACTAGGAGAAATTCCTAAAAATGACAAGGAAATTTCTTTTAATGTAAGTTCAATGGAAAGTCCATAGGACTTAATGATTTTCACTGAGTCTTTCACGGGAAATTAAAATTCTCTATAGGAATTCTATGGAAATCCATTTCTTCCATGGAAATTCCACGGAAATTCCCTTTTGTGTTATTTCAATGAAAAATCCATGGAACTTAGAAATTTTCAGTGGAAGTTCCACGGAAAATTCAAATTCTCTATAGGAATTCTGTGGAAATTCATTTCTTCAATGAAAATTCCACAGCAATTCTTTTTAATTTATTTTCCATTGGAATTCCATGGAATTCCTTTATCTTTCCATAGAAATTCAAAATTTAATTGAATTTCAGAAGAATTTTGCAATTTTCCATCAAAACATGCTTTTTCATTATTTTTATTTTTCTTTTTATTGATGTTTAAACAAAGATTAAATCTATGGAAGATTGTTGTAAATTTAAAAATAATTTTGCTAGAAATTTTTATCAATTATATTTATATTGGATTTTTAATAGAATATTCGAGGAAATTGCAAACAGTACTTTTCGAGAAACAAGAAGATGAAGAAAGTGAAGAAAGTGAAGGAAGTGAATGAAGTGAAGAGGGTGTTGAAGGGAAGAAGAAGAAATATAAAGGAGAAGAAGAAGAAAAGGAAGGAAGAAAAGAAAGAAGGAAGATAAGGAAGATAAGGAAGATAAGGAAGATAAGGAAGATAAGGAAGATAAGGAAGATAAGGAAGATAAGGAAGATAAGGAAGATAAGAAGAATAGAGGATGAAGAAGATAGAGAATGTGGAGAGGATAAAGAATATGGAGAAGATGAAAAAGATGAAAAAGATGAAGATGATGAAGATGAAAAATATGAAAAATATAAAAAATATGAAAAATATGAAAAAGATGAAAAAGATGAAAAAGATGAAGATGATGAAGAAGATGAAAAAGTTGAAAAAGATGAAGATGATGAAGAAGATGAAGATAATGAAGAAGATGGAGGAGAAGAAATATAAAGGAGAATGAGAAGAAGAAAAGCCGAAGAAAATGATGAAGATGATTAAGATGAAGAAGATGATTAAGATGAAGATGATTAAGATGAAGAAGATGAAGAAGATGAAGAAGATGAAGAATATGAAGAAGATGAAGAAGATGAAAAAGATGAAAAAGATGAAAAAGATGAAAAAGATGAAAAAGATGAAAAAGATGAAAAAGATGAAAAAGATGAAAAAGATGAAGATGATGAAGAAGATGTAGGAGAAGAAATATAAAGGAGAATGAGAAGAAGAAAAGCCGAAGAAAATGATGAAGATGATTAAAATGAAGAAGATGATTAAGATGAAGAAGATGAAGAAGATGAAGAAGATGAAGAAGATGAAGAATATGAAGAAGATGAAAAAGATGAAAAAGATGAAAAAGATGAAAAAGATGAAAAAGATGAAAAATATGAAAAGATGAAAAATGAAGATGATGAAGATGAAAAAGATGAAAAATATGAAAAAGATGAATTGATGAATTGATGAAGATGATGAAGAAGATGGAGGAGAAGAAATATAAAGGAGAATGAGAAGAAGGAAAGTCGATGAAAATGATGAAGATGATGAAGATGAAGAAGATGAAAAAGATGAAATATATGAAAAAGATGAAAAAGATGAAGAAGATGAAGAAGATGAAGAAGATGAAGAAGATGAAGAAGATGAAGAAGATGAAGAATATGAAGAAGATGAAAAAGATGAAGAAGATGAAAAAGATGAAAAAGATGAAAAAGATGAAAAAGATGAAGATGATGAAGATAATGAAGATGATAAAGATGATGAAGATGAAGAATATGAAGGAGATGAAAAAGAAGGGGATAGTGAATAATTTGATTAAATATGAATTAATAAAAAATACATACCTTCTCAAGATCAATAATTAGAACCTCGACTTCAGATTGCAGACGAGATTTCTGTTTTTCGAGGTTATTTATTTTCACCAAAAGAGTTTCGATTTGCTCCTCTTGTTCTTGAATTCGAGCACAGTATTTACGGCGCAATTCTTCAACCTGAAGATAATTAACATGACAATAAAATCAGCAATAAAAAATAAAGCTACAACAACAACAACAATAATAATAATAATAATAACAATAAAATAATAATAAAATAATAAAATAATAATAATAATAATAGTAATAATAAAAAATAATAATAAAAATAGTAATAATAATAATAATAATAATAAAAAAAAAAATACTAATAAATACTATACTTACTTCTTCAGCGCGAGCTTGAGCTTCAGTTTCATACTTAGATCTCCAAATGGAAACTTCACCGTTGGCTTTAACTAACTGACGTTCCAGATCCAAACGTGCTTCAGATTCTTCTTCCAATTGGACACGAACAGACTCCAATTCGATTTCAACCTACGAAACCACAAATTGTCACTCTAGCAATAACAACAGACGCATTTTTTATTTTTTATCTTTCCTTTTACACAACAACCTCCATAAACTTGACCTCCATTCTTGTAATTCCTTAAACTCAACGTAAATGTAAACTTTACGGAGGTTGCTCTTTAATATAAAATACTACAACTATTTACCTGATGCAAAGATGCTTCTATCAATGAGCGGCGTCTTTCTTCATCCTCCAAACGACGTCGTGCATCTTCCAGCTGTCCAGCAATTTGAGTTTTCAAATATATTACATTTTCTATGTTAACCTGTAAACGTACAACAAAAGAAGTATAAATTCAATTGAGTTAATTCTAATAACAATAATAATATTTTGTATTTAGTAAAAAATACTTCTGGCGCAAAAAAGATGCGCGTAATCTCAGAGTCAGTTATTGCACGCGGACAATCAAATAACCATCGATAACTGTAACAGCTAAATTTTTCAATAGAAAGATATTTTTCAGCAACAGTTAAATCTTTAGTTATTTCAGTGAAACATTTTGCTGTGCTAGATAGAGTATTTTTTATGTATATTTTATATTACATGTGTAGATGTTTTTCTAATTCACAATAATGTTTTCAAATAATTGAAATGAATAATTTTGAACAGAAAATAAATGAGACAAACAGAAGGTTAATTAACGTTTTATTAACGTATTTACCTTCAAATCCTGGACCTCTTTAACTAATTCGATGTTTTCTTGTGATAGTCGAGTCTTGTGGCTGGTAATGTCAACAATCGTGCGATTCAATTCTTCGATTTTAACGTTCAATTCCGAAACATGTATTTCTAATTTCTCGACTGTCTTGATTGACATAATTTTCTCCTTTGTCACGTTGTCGATTTGTGCCAGTAGTTCATACACTTCCTGCTGGAATTTGGCCTTTTCTTTTTCAGCTCTACAAAAAACGATTCAAATTATTTTCTAAAAAAACTGATTCGAATTATTTTCTAAAATGAATGATTCTAACTATTTTCTAAAATGAATGATTCAAACTATTTTCTAAAAAGAATGATTCAAATTATTTTCTAAAAAAATGGTTCAAACTATTTTCTAAAAAAATGATTCAAATTGTAATGTTAAACAAATTATGGTAACAATTTTTTTATTATCTATGAATGTGTGAATGAAATTATTGACAAATAGAAATACAAGGCTACCCTATGAGGAAGCAAAATGGTTAATAATTGTAAAAACAGAGAAAGATTTCGGGAATTCAGGAAAGAATTTTTAATTCAACGCAAAACTAGCCTTTATTGACTAAAAACTAGCCATAATTGACTGAAAATAAGCCGATTCGGACTAAAAATTAACCGTTATTGACCAAAAATAAACCACTAAAGAAATAAAATTAGCCACTGCCCTATTGACAATAAATTAACCATTACTAACTAGGAATTAGTAATTACTGCAATAACTTCTGACTAGAAATTAGTAATTACTGATAAAAAATTAATCAAAACGGTTAATATAATTTATTTAGTAAAAGTTTCGTTGTTGATCAATATTGAATAAAAATTAGCCGTTATTGTCTAAAACTTAGCCACATCAGACTACAAATTAGCCTCTGCACAATGAACTAAAAATTAGCCATTACTGACTAGAAGTTCGAAATTACAGAATAAAAATTGTCACGATTACAATGCTTCCTCTATAAGGAAGCAACATTAGTCAAATTTGTCGAAACTAAATTCATTTAGTAAGAGTTTTGTTGCTGTTCATTATTGACTAAAAGTTAGCCCTTATTGACTAAAAATTAGCAACTGCATTATTGACTAAATATGAGCCATTACACTGACTAGAAATTAATCATTACTGACTACAAATTAGTAATTACTGACTAAAAATTAGTCTAAACGGTTACTATAATTCATTCAATTAAAGATTCGTTGATTTTATAATAAAAATTAGCCGTCAATGACTAGAAATTAGTCATTACCGACTAAAAATTAGCAGTTATTGACTAAGAAATAGTCACTGTATTATTGAATACAACTTAGCAATTCCTGACTAGAAATAAGCTATTACTGACTAGAAATTAGTCATGTTAGACTAAAAAACTAGCTACTTTATTATTGAATTGAAATTAGCCATTACTGACTCGAAATTAGTCACTAATGACTAGAAACGAGTCTTTATTAACTAAAAGTTAGTAATAACTGACTAGAAAGTAGTAATTACTGACTAAAAATTAGTCTTAACTGTTACTATAATTCCTACAGTCAAAAATTCGTTGGGGTTCGTTTTTGACTAAAAATTAGCGACAGTAGACTAAAAATTAGTCATTACTGATTAGAAGCTAGGAATTACCGACTAGAAATTAGTCATTACTGACTGCAAATGAGTAATTACTGACTAAAAATTAGTCTAATCGGTTACTATAATTGATTCAATTAAAGATTCATCGGGGTTCATTATTGACTAAAAATTAGCCACAGTAAACTAAAAACTAGCAATTCCTGACTAGAAGTTTGTAATTACCAACTATAAATTAGTCATTACGGACTAAAAAATTAACCACTTCATTATTGAATAGAAATTAACCATTACTGACTAGAATTAGTCATTAATCTCTAGAAATGAGTCTTTATTGACTGAAGGTTAGTAATAACTGACTAGAAATTAGAAATTACTGACTAATAATTAGTTCTAACCGTTACTATAATTCCTTCAGTCAAAAATTCGATTCATTTTTTACTAAAACTTAGACTCAGTAGACTAAAAATTATCGATTACTGACTAGAAGTTAGGAATTGTTGACTAAAAATTAGCCATTATTGACTAGAAATTAGTAATTACTTAATAAACATTAGTCAATGTTGACTAGAAGTTAGTCATCGCTAACTAGAAATAAGAAATTACCAACTGAAAATTAGTCTAAACGGCTTCTACAATTCGTTTAATGAAAGATTTGTTGCGGTTCATTATTGACTAAATGTTAGCCGTTATTGACAAAGAATGTGCCACTATAGACTAAAAATTAGCTGCTGCATTATTGACTAAAAATCAGCCATTTCTGACTAGAAGTTAGCCATTGTTGACTAAAAATTAGTATTTACTGACTCAGAGTTAGTCACCACAGACTAGAAATTAGTATTTACTAACTCAAAGTTAGTCATCACAGACTAGAAATTAGTATTTACTGACTCAAAGTTAGTCATCACAGACTAGAAATTAGTATTTACTGACTCAAAGTTAGTCATGATAGAATAGAAATTAGTACGTGCCGACTAGAAATTAGTAATTACTGGCTAATATGTGGTAATAACGGTTGCAGTTCGTTATTGACTAATAATTAGCCGTTATTATGACTAGAAGTTAGTAATCGCCGACTTGAAATTATTCTTTGCCAAAACTAAATTTGTCCAATAAATATGTGTTGTGATTCATTATTGACTGTAGACTAAAAGTTAGTCGTTAGTGACTAAAAGTTAGTCGTTAGTGACTAAAAATGATCCACTTTGGACTAAAAATTAGCCACTGCATTATTGACTAGAAATTAGCCATTACTGACTAGAAATTAGTCCTAACTGACTAGAAATTAGTCCATACTGACTAGAAATTTGTTATTACTAACTTAAAATTAGTCAGGACTGACTAGAAATTAGTAACTACTGACTATAAATTAGTCAAAATAGTTACTATAATTCATTCAATATAAAATCCGTTGCACTTCATCATTTACTTAAAATTAGCCGTTATTGACTAATAATTAGCCGTTATTATGACTAGAAGTTAGTAATTGCCGACATGAAATTATTCTTTGTCAAAACTAAATTTGTTCAATAAATATGTGTTGTGATTCATTATTGACTATAGACTAAATTTTAGCCTTTATTGACTAAAAATTAGCCACTTTAGACTAAAAATTGACCACTGCATTCTTGACTAGAAATTAGCCATTACTGACTAGAAATTAGTCCATACTGACCAGAAACTAGTTATTACTGACTTAAAATTAGTCACGACTGACTAGAAATTAGTAACTACTGACTAGAAATTAGTCAAAACAGTTACTATAATTCATTCAATATAAAATCCATTGCACTTCATCATTTACTTAAAATTAGCCGTTATTGACTAGAAATTAGCAATTACCGACTAAAAATTAGTCTAAACTGTTTCCAATTCATTCAACAAGTAATTCGATGCTCTTAAATTACAATTAAAAGTGACTAATTCAGTTTTTGACTTCCCACAACAGAGATTATACATCCTAATTACGAAACAATCACATTGTTGTCATAATACACAGAAAGTTTGTGCTCCAATTAGTTTTTCCGTTTGGAGCATCACCTGTGGATTGAAAGCAGCTGATCCCGCTCGAGAAAATATTTGGTGTCAGTGCCACTTGAAACATGCCGATTACCGCCCTGACGATCCAATTTACACGAGAGGCCTATTTTAAGTGTCCGGGAATAGGATAGAGTGCGATGAAACAAGATGATGAAAGAAACGAACTCAGAGCATAGGAATTTGAAAAAAGTTTTCTTTCCCGTTTTTTTCCTTCAAATACTGGAATCCGAGGAAATAATTCATCGGGAGTTTTGTCCTCCCACGCAAAATCGAGGGTGTAAGGTGTCAGTGAGTTGATTCCAAGGATGGTGGGGATTCGGATTGTAGCGTGTACTAATATGGCGTGCCAACGCGGGGTTGAGGACTGCCTTGCAACTCAAACAGTTAAAAATAGTTATAAGCTGAGTAAACGCTTTTACAACAAGAAAATACTCCGAGAGAGAAAAACAGAGAAAGATGAAGTCAGAAATCAAGAAATTCGAGAGTGACATAAGGATTATGAGTTGAGAATGCTATTTTAACGAGGTGTCGTGTCGCCATCTTTCTTCGACAGGTGCATTCATTTTGTGCGCTTGTCATTATGGATTTGAATGTAATTTCAATTCATAATTGCATTCAATTTTGCAATCGAGATTAATCGATTAATGCATTAAGCGATTCATGGATTAATCCATGAAGCGAAATAACTTTATTGTGATTTTTATTTATTGGCGATTTTTAAAAAAAATTTTTCAGTCCTAACCTAAAATTTTATTGGATTATCGTGCTATTACCGATGATTAGCACAAAATGTGTCGTGAGTTATATCATTTTAACAAAACAACAATTTGTCGATTTATGTGTAATTTGGATGCAAAATCTGTTTATGCTTTGAAAGTGCTTAAAATTACATTGCTCCACAAAGAAAAATAATTTTTTGTCCAATAGACAAAACTAGTCATCTCTCACGAATTTCAGGGCGCTGAAACCGAATTCAAGGTCAGAATTCGAAAGTTGCGTTTTCTTTCTAATCTCAAAAAACAAGAAATTTAAGTTTAAATTGTTGTAGAACTTGTAAAAACCGTTTTAAAAATGCAAAACTCACACTAATGTAATCTTTGAAGTGCTACCTTTAATTTAAGCCCAAAAAAGTTGAAAAATATTCAGTGGTTCCAGAGATAAGACTCCAAACGTCAGCGTATGTAAATCGGCCGAGCGCTGAAAGCCATTATAAAATCTCAGTTCGGCCGATTTACAAGCGCGGACATTTCGAGTCATATCTTGGGAACTATTTCGCATTTTTTAACTTTTCTGGGCTCAAATTGAAGCTGGTGCTTCAAAGATTACATAATTATTAGTTTTGCATTTTTCAAATTATTTTTGCAAATTTTAAAACAATTTAAACTAAAATTTCTTATTTTTTGATACTAAAAAGAAAACGCGAACTAACATTTGAATTCTGGCCTCGAAGTCGGATTCAACGACCGGAAATACGTAAAAAATTACTAGACTGGTCTGTTGGCCAAAAAAATTATTTTATTTTTTTCGGCTGTGTTATTATTGTGGAGGTTTCTTTTGAAATATTGAATGAACTTTCAGGTTGGGACTGCAAAAAGGAAAAATAGTTTTAAAAAAATTACCCTAATGCATACATACATACACACATACACACATACATTCATACATTCATACATTCATACATTCATACACTCATATACACAAATACATATTCATAGACATACATTCATTCATACACACACATTCATTCATACACACATACAAATACACACATATGCATACACACATAAACAACACATATCTTCACATACATACACATATGTGCACACATAAACACATATATACACATGTAGATACACAGACACACATACTAGTAAACACACAATAGTTGTAACAGCCTAGTAATTAAGAAACAAGATCAAATTCCGATGCATAACTATTTTTTCATTTTTCGAAATAATCCACTATTTGTAAGAAAAATAAGTCGAGAGTATATATTTATGTACAGGGTGACTCAGGATAGTTGCAAACTAGTAGGTTGAAAACAAGACGAAACAATAAAATATCACTATTTTTTGTTTTCGAAATGTTTCATACTTGTATGTTTCATATTATAAAGTCAAAAGTATACGTTGATATACCTTGAATCACCCTGTACATGTACAGGGTGAAACAGAATAGTTAAAACATATACTAGTAAATTACAAACTAGACAAACTTCAAGTAAACATGACTAGTTTTTTTGTTCTTTCAAAGTATCTTGTAGTTTTTGAATCTATTAATTACTATACATTATAATCAGAAATACATTAATATACAGGGTGACTCAAAATATATATAATTGTAACAAACGCGAATATAGCTTGGAAAGTAGACAAAATTCAAACAGAAATATTTTTTCGATTCTCGAAATGAAACATATTTTTTGGAAAATAAATCGATTCGGAAGTGCACTTTCTGTACAGGCGATTTTGAATTATCTTGCACAAAATTCAGTACACTTTTGACTTTACGACTTAGACAAAATTCAGAGCTATATATTTATTTTTTTCGAAAAAGTCAGTAGTTTCGTGATAAAACACATCAAAAGTGTGTATGTTGATGTACAGGGTGACTTAGAATCATTGTTTTAAAAACTATGCTAAACAGTTGAAAATCCAAGCCAAATTCTAAACTACAGAAATATTTTCATTTTTCCAAATACCTCGTACAATTGGGAAATAAATCGAGTCGGAAGAATATTAATATACAGGGTGATTCGTTACAAAAGTTTATATACATATACGTTGATACACTTCCGGCTCCAATTTATTTTCCAACTATGTGTTATTTTGAAAAGCAAAAAGAAAAGTTATGCCTTTCGTCCAGTTATTGACCTGCTAGTTTGTTACAACTGTTCTGAATCACCCTGTACATTAACATATACTTCCGATTCAATTTACTTCTAAGCTGTGGATTATTTTGAGAAACAAAAAAATGGTTATGTCGCAGAATTTTGACTTGTTTTTGAGTTATTTCTTTATTACAGCTAGTGTGTATGTATATGTGTGTATGTGTGCGTGCGTATGTGCGTGTGTGTGTGTGTGTGCTCATGTGAGTGTGCGTGCCCATGTGAGTAGAAGACTTGCTTTAGTGTAGGTGTGTGTATGTGTATACGTGTGTATTTAAGTATGTATGTGTATGTGTGCATATGTGAGTGTACTTGGTTATGGGTATGTGTGAATCTACGTACATGTGTGCATGTGTGTATAACTGTGTATAAGTGTGTATGTGTGCATTTGTATGTGCATCTGTGTGCATGTGTGTATAACTGTGTATAAGTGTGTAAGTGTGCATTTGTATGTGCATCTGTGTGCATGTGTGTATTTTTGTGTAAATAGAAATGTATTTGTGTGCATGTGTGTATCTGTGTGTAAATAGAAATGTATTTGTGTGCATGTGTGTATCTGTGTGTAAATAGAAATGTATTTGTGTGCATGTATATTTGCAGTGTTTATTCGTATGTGTGTATGTTCATGTGAGTGTGCAAGTTCGTGTGTGCATGTGCATGTGCGAATTTATGAGTGTATGTAAACACATAAATAAGTGTTTATGTATGTATACACTGAAAAAAAAATTTATTTGATTCAAATAACCATTTACTTGCCTATTATCAAATAAATATTTATTTGAACCAAATATTTATTATTTGAATCAAATAAATGGCATTTGAATCAATTATTTCTGTATTTGAATCAACTATTGTTTATTAGACTCAAATAATAATTACTTGGTTCAAATAGATATTTATTTGATAATAGACAAGTAAATGGTTATTTGAATCAAATAATTTTTTTTTTCAGTGTAGTACACCTTTGCAAATACGTCTATTGTATTCGAAGAATACGTAATTTAGTAATATAACTAAATTCTAGACTTTTATACACATTTACATTTATATGGGGTCATCCTCTAGAAAAGGAACTAGCAGCGAATTCTTCATTTTGAGTTACAATATTGTATTCATTTCATGATCACTTTGCTTTCTCAATTATAAAAGGAAATGGTAATAATGGGCAAAAACCATGTTTTTTAAATAAAAATAATTTCTAAAATCTAAAGTTTTTACTTATTTGAGAAATCCTCTAATCTATTTTTAGATATTTAAACTAAAATTATCCCCTATAAATTTTATCAAAATATCTTAAACCGTTCTCAAGTTATCGTGTACACAAAACACATACACACACATACATACATACATACATACATCCGGACATTTGATCAGGGACTCATATGATACATTTGTATGTAAAGGAAATTTGATTTAGAGCATTTTTTAAAAAAGTTGAAAGTGCAGGAAAACAAAACTTCCTCTTGAGGAAGCAAAAATAGCTTATTGAAGAGATTTATTAATTAATAATAATTAATAACATTTATTTCTCTAAAAAGAATATTTAAAATTCATAAGAAGTACAGTAGTATAGACTACATGATAGTGTTGAAACTGATATAGATTTACTGACAAAAGAATTTTCTAAAGAAATTTTTAAATTTACGTCTACAGAATTTTTTAAAATCCTCATTGATAAAGACAAGTGTAAAAACGTTTTTACACTCAAATAGGGGTACCTTTTTCTGGGAAACCGTATGCAAAAGGAAAAATTCTAAAAAAGTTTCAGGAACCCTGAAAAATTTGCAAAAATGAGAATCATGATTTTCTCATTAAAAAAATAAAAAAATTAATGAACACTATTTAAAATTTTTAATTGATCCAGACGAGTGACAAAAACGTTATAATACTCAAAGTGAAGTGCTTTTTTCTGGGGAATGGAATGTAAAAGGAAAAATCCAAAAAAAGTTTCCGGAACCCTGTCAAATTTGCAAATATGTGAATCAAGATTTTCGCATTAAAAAAAAAATAAAAAAATGAATGAACTCTTTTTTAAATTTCCAATTGATCCTGACGAGTGTCAAAAACGTTATAATTCTTAAATTGGGGTGCTTTTTTCTGGGGAATCGGATGCAAAAGAAAAAATTCAAAAGAAATTTTCGGAACCATGTCAAATTTGCAAATATGTGAATCATGATTTTCGCATTAAAAAAAATAAAAAAATTAATGAACTCTTTTTTAAATTTCTATTTGATCCTGACGAGTATCAAAAACGTTATAATATACTCAATTTGGGGTGCTTTTTTCTAGGAAATCGAATGCAAAAGGAAAAATTAAAAAAAAGTTTCCGGAACCCTGTCAATTTTGCAAAAATGTGAATCAAGATTTTCGCATTAAAAAAATAAAAAAATGAATGAACTCTTTTTTAAATTTCTAATTGATCCTAACGAGTGTCAAAAATGTTATAGTACTCAAATTGGGCAGCTTTTTTCTGAGGAATTGAATGCAAAAGGAAAAATTCAAAAAAAGTTTAAAAAACCCTGTCAAATTTGCAAATATGTGAATCATGATTTTCGCATTAAAAAAAATAAAAAAATTAATGAACTCTTTTTTAAATTTCTATTTGATCCAGACGAGTGTCTTGGGAATCGATTAAAAAAAGAATATTTCAGAAAAAGTTTCAGGAACTCTGTAAAATTTGCTACAATGTGAATTAGGATTTTTTTAAAAAAAAATTGTTAGTTTAAATACGGGCACCGTAAAAGAAAATGGTCATAGAAAGATAAACCAATAATAACAATTATTTTTCATGAAAAATTTTTTTATAAACAATAATGCTCATAAACATTGTTACAACGTATTTTACTAATTTATTTAGGTCTTCCTCTTAATATAAAACCAGTAATTATTTTATTTATCATTAAAACTACTATCGGCACAAAAAGTATAGGCACCTGGCTTTGAAGGTTTATAACAGAAGTAAAAAAAATCGCACAATATTGAGACAACTTTTAATCTGTACAT